>BHEV01044800.1:0-42392 GCA_004319985.1 Emydocephalus ijimae | reverse complement strand
AAGAGGTTTTATGTATTTAATGGTTAATGATGGTTTGTTTGTCTTTAAAATCAATAAAATTTGTTTTTTTTTTAAAAAAAAAAGAATAATGTGAACTACTGACTGGGAAATTGCAAATGATTGCATTTTAAAGGGCTAGCGTTAAAAAAAGTGTACATAGGAAACCAAAAAGAATAAATATATAATCAGTTCTAAGTGAAGATAGCTAAATAGCCTCAAACTTTTATGCTTCTGAATGGTATTTGATAAGCGGAGGCAACGTTATCAAATAGATCATAAGTTTCCTTTTCAAGAAGAGGCTAAACAAACTTTTGTTTGGGAAACTTAAGTTGGATTCCTGCACCAACCACCAAGTTGCATTTAGTAGCATAAATAATCCCTGCCAACTCAATAAGTCTATGATTTTACAAACACAGTGAGAGTTATTGTCCCCAAAACCAGATGTCAGCTTTCCAGCTCACAAACTCCAACCCAATAAACTCTGAGACAAGCATTTTCTCAAAGGTCCACTTTATTAAAGTTGTCATATTGATACATTTGGGAATCTAAAAATTCTGGGTTTTCTCTCCCAAAAGAAATTCAAAGATCCATCCCCTGCACCCAGCAGTCCATCACATGGTCCAATCAAACTATTATCCCAACTGGAAACATTCCTCCAGACACTCCTCTCCAGGTGCAGGGTAACATGTCCTTGACTTTCTGAGAAGAATGTTGTTGAGTCTAATCTTCCACTTCTCCACTAATCCCCCCCTCCCAAATTCCCAGTCACTAATCGTGGAAGCTCGAAGCTTCCAAGTAAAATATGGCTTCCAAGGCTGACACCAAATTGTGCATGTTCCAAAAAGCTCTGGCTGATGTGGAACACAGAAAAGTTGGAGAAAATGGATTATTTGTCAGCTGCAACAAACTTCCTTTTATGCTCCTATGTTGATGAAGTTGGCGTATTTTCAAAACATACCCCTAGCTATGTTCTACTGGAAATTTGCTTACAATAATCTCACTAAAGTCAACAGGATTATCCTAAAGTAAATGCCCTCAGGATCAAGGGCATGGTAAATCAGTTACTATATGTGGCTTCTTTCCTCTACTGAGTAAAAAAGAAGGCAGTACGTCATCGCTGCTGCTCATTTGAAGGTCAGGAAGCAAAAGTGTAAAAAGAATCCCAATAAATCATCAGGCTAGATTATCTAATTACAATTGTTCTTCAATTTTATCTTGGCAGAGGAAAAAAAAAAACAAATTTATGAGTCTAAGAACTCTGTAAATGGAAGCAAAGTGCAGGAAGGATGAAAAATAACTAACATATGCTGAGAGGCTAAATTATGAAGACATCAGTCACTGCATGATAGTGCTAGGCTAGTTAAGGAAGTAAATATGCAATGTTTAAACAGAGACCCAAATTACATTTCAGTTTAGATGAGTCCCATTTTTCACAAGCTGCAAATGGGATTGTAAATCTGCTTCTGGATGATACTGTTTCAGGACGGAGAATGGGGAACTGCAGCAGGAGTGTTCATCAGTGGTGGCAGTGGTGGGATTCATTTTCTTTTCTTTTTTTTTAATCAGTTCTTGATGGGTGTGGCAGAACTACTATATTCTGTTATTCTGCAACTAAGTCCCAGTTCCTTTTTGCTTGGATGCAATGTGTGCAGCACCTTAAAAAGGTGTTAGCCTTTGAATGTAGGTGCCATCTTGAAGCCAGTAATTATGGCTTATAGTATAGTTCAGCAGGCAGTTCTGTATTATAGGATCAAAATCTTCTCTAACAAAGGATCAGGTTCTTAGGAAAGTGGCTGATGTTAGAAAAGGCCCAGTTTAGCTGAAAACTCTTCTTTCAGAAATCTCACTTTCCATGAGTCCAGAGAAAGACTTGAGGAACAGGGGAAATGATTTCTGTAGACTGAAATTGTGAAATCCAGAAAGAGGTGTTAGGTGGTCTCATCAATTGTTTATGAGAGCTAAGTCCAAATTCTGGATGCACAAGAAATGAGCCTAAGGTTGAGTCTTTTGAAGTGACGATTGACTTAGTAGCAAGTGTTCAGTTTGTTAAAACTTTGGAATAGTGTTTCTTAACCTTAGAACTTTGAGATGTGTGGATTTCAACTTCCAGAATTTTCTGGGAAGCATGCTGGCTGGGGAATTCTGGGAGCTGGAGTCCACCTATCCCAAAATTGCTAAGTAACTCTACTTTAGAATGTAAAAAAAAATGGCATATTGCCTCAGAAAATCTTCAATAATCCAATATTATGAATTTCTACATAATTCTGGTATGATAAATAATACTGCATTCAACTTTGTTCTCAGGCCATGATTTTTCTGTGAGCTTCCACCTATTAACCAAGTTACTATTTCTCTTGGCAGTTTTTATGGTGAGGCTGTAAAATTGTGGTTTTAGAAGAAAAAAAGAAATATATGCTAATAACATAGCCTGATTCTTCCAGCTGTGTTGATGCTATACTGCCATCTCGTGAATTTGCAGGTTTACTACCGTTGAATGACAAAGAAGACAGAATCCTATTCCCACATATTTTTTTAGATTTTTTTTTAGCCAGTCTTTATTTTATTTTTTTATAAATAACTCAAGGTGGAGAACATATCCAATACTCCTTCTTCCTCCTATTTTAATTTAACCTCATTCTCTTGCATGTATCTTTTAATTCCTAAACTATTCAGAGTGTGTTATGATGCTGTTAAGCAGAAAAGGAACTTGTATAATGTTACTTTTCAAATTCAGGAAAGAAACCATCTGCTTTCATATCAACTTCATAGGATAATATGGGACTCTGTTTTAAAAGCAATTCAATTCCATGGAATAAGAAAATTAACACTAAAAATACCCCCCCCCCCAAAAAAAACCCCAAAAATCCCGTAGCCATTTATTTTAGACAGAGGTCTTCAACCTTGGCAACTTTAAGACTTGTGGATTTCAACTCCCAAAATTCTCCAGCCACCTGGCTGGAGAATTCTGGGAATTGAAGTCCACAAGTCTTAAAGTTGCCAAATTTGGGATCCCTGATTTAAGACAAAACTTCAGAAAAAGTATAGGGAAAATAAGCCATTTTTTAAAAGGGAGAGAAGTATCATGAGCACATGTCAGCACTCTGTATATACTTCATGCTGGAGATAAAATTGAGTTTTACTTGCATTGTGAGACACTGGCACAGAGGTGCCCAAACTGGCCAGTATAAGCCTGTTGCTTGCAAGGAATTCTGATTAATTTACTCCTCGTCTGTTCTATAGCGTTATGTGAAAGCTCTGATTGAGCAAAATTATGACAAGTAACAGAAGCGTTTCTGATAATAGCCTTTCTTTTAATGAGATTGTTTATAATAATAGTATTATAGAGCCTCAGTGGCACAGTGGTTAGAGTGCAGTACTGCAAGCTACTTCTGCTGCAGCCTGCAATTTGGCAGATCGAATCTCACCAGGCTCAAGGTTGACTCAGCCTTCCATCCTTCCGAGGGGGTAAAATGAGGACCCAAATTGTTGTGGGCAATATGCTGATTCTGTAAACCACTTAGAGAGGGCTGTAAAGCACTGTAAAGTGGTATGTAAATCTAAGTGCTATTGCTATTTTGCATATCTGTACCTCCTCCACCTTCTGAATTAGGAGGTGTCTGCCTCAGCTTCTTCTAAATGTTATCTTGCTGTTTGGACTTAATAAATGCTCCAGCCCTTTTTGCTTAACCAACAACTTCTGCTTCTCTTCTCCAGGATGTTCTTCCTTACTCTCTATACCACTGCACATTTGTTACTAACAGGTAGTATTGATGTGGTATCAGTATTGATGTGGTAATATTGATGTGGTATCAGTGTAAATGCAGGTAGTTCACACTTAATTATCATTATTGTGCATTATTGTGTTCTATTAATTATTTGTGTGTGATGTCTTTTTAAGTTCACACAATTATCCCTGTCAAATGTAGCTAGTACACATTTAAAACACAACTATTGCTAATATACATATAAAAAATTCTGTAACTAGCTCAAAGATGCCTCCATAGTATCAATATTGGTGAAGAACTTTCCTAGATATATACTTTATTGGATGGTCTTTATAAAATGTTGGAAGAAATATCCATCTGGTTTGGTTCCAAGGGGGGAGAAAGACACTGGAAACATGGAGGCTGCTTGGAAAGATGGTTTATTGATGAACAGGACCACATGGGTTTAAGGTCCTGGGCAGCTGACCACATGGAGTGGAGAGTGAGAATTATTTATATTCTCTCTGGGCTTTGGACCTGAGCTTCCTGTTCCTGTGGCAAGGGCATGTATTCTATTGGCTACTGTCAAGACTCCCATCCTAGGAGTTTGTCTGAGCTAAGTTTGGTTGAAGTTTGGCTGATGCAATGAAGGGGCTTGTTGTGCAATTCCTATTGTGGCTAAAGGCTAACCCTATCTTTGTTCAGACCTTGCTGCAGGCAGTAATGGATTACCAAATCTGCATTTCTAAAGCTGTCCCAGCTCAGTATCTGTTTGGGGGGAGGGGCAGGGAGCTGAGGCTCTGAGTTTCTTTCTCCCTTAATATTTCTCTTTCACTTTTAGGGGAAATATAATATTCTGCCTTTTTAAAATTTCCCAAAATATTTCATTCTTATAGGAGAGGGGTGGGTGCTAACTTTGTACAAAAATATGCATTTATCTGTGCACATTTGTCTATGGAGCATGATGGAAATTAGAAGATCATCTTCACTCCTACCCATTCATGCTGTGACCAAGTTGTTGAATCATATCATAGCCCTTAATGGCTGATTCCCCCCTCCTAAATTCATAACAAGCCAATTTATTTTAAACCAGAGAGAACATTCTTTCATGTAGTTCTAAATAACAAGGCTAGATGGCGTGCTTAAATAAGTGTTTCTTTTTTAAATAATACTTTAAAAGTCTTGACTCATTTCAGTAATACACTCTACAATTTAAAATCTCACTGAATGACTGAATGCAGTTTTCCAAGTCTTGCAATATAAAGCAATACTAACACATCATATCAAGGATTGTTATCAAGGATTGATGCAGCCTAGGATTGAATTGGGGTTTTTGGCAGTTGTATCACACTGCTGACTCATATTTAAGTAGTTATCTACTAGGACTCCTAGATCCACAATGGATGGAAACTAATCAAGGAGAAAAGCAACCTAGAAATAAGGGGGAAAAAATCCTGACAGTTAAAACAATTAATCAGTGGAATAACAAGCGTTAGTAAGACCACACCTAGAGTACTGCATCCAGTTTTCATCCAGCACACTATAAAAAAGATGTTGAGACTCTAGAAAGAGTACAGAGAAGAGCAACCAGGACAATTAGGGGACTGGAGACTAAGGCATATGAAGAACGGTTGCAGGAACTGGGCTTGGGNATATGAAGAACGGTTGCAGGAACTGGGCTTGGGTAGTCTAGTAAAGAGAAGGACCAGGGGAGACATGATAGCAGTCTTCCAATATCTGAGGGGCTGCCACAGAGAGGAAGGGGTCAAGCTATTTTTTAAAGCAACCAAAGGCCAGACAAGGAATAATGTATGGAAACTGAACAAGGAGAGATTTAACCTGGAAAGAAGGAGAAACTTTCTGACAGGGAGAACAATCAACCAATGGAACAGCTTGCCCGCACCATCACTTGAGACTTTCAAGAAGAGATTGGACTGCCATTTGTCAGAAATGGTGGAGGGTTTCCCGCTTGGGTGGGGGTTGGACTAGATGACCTATAATGTCCCTTCCAACTCTGATTATCTGTTATCTGTTAACTTGTCTCCAGAAGTTGTGGGTGCTCCAACTGTTAAGTACTGAGTGTGGGCGCGAAGAATGGAGACGAGCCGGTGAATGGAGACGAGGTGAAACGGTGAACTTCAAAACTCCTTATTTACATGGTGTGACAGCTCAAAACTCAATGGTTGCTGCAGCCTTCCTTATATAGGCAACTTATTAGATATTCAACCAATGAAAACCAGGGAGCGCTAGCTCCATTAACCAATGAGAGAGGCTCGTTAATGGCCAATCAGATTCACCTGAACAGACCAATCTGATATCGCCATTAACGGCCAATCAGAAGTGCAGGGCCAGAACCCTGCACTTGACTTCAAGCTCTTGATAACTTTATTAACACATTTATTCATTCACAACACCCCTTTCCCCCGGGTTCCGTTTATGGGGTGCGGTTACGTAGTCCTTGAGGTAGACCAGTTGTTTTGTTAGTCTATATGACTTTCGTTGTGCACCCGGTATTTGGCTGCAATCTTGTTGAGGTAGGGCGTTGTCTGGTGAAAGAAGTGCCTCTAACTCTGTGTTCGAATTTCCGTTGTCACCAACATCTTTGGTATCACCATGAGGCGAGCTCACTCCCATCCCTGATTCCTCTTCACGTGTTTCCGTTTCACTATCGTTCCTTTCATTAAGGTTTTCTGCTAATTCAAGTTCATCTTCCTCCGTATCTCCTCCCCCCTCAGTTTGGGCATCAGGGGACTCGAAGATCCCTGATTGCAGCCTTGATCGTAGTTGATCAATATGGCGCTTCCATAGTCTATCATCGCGGCATTGCACGAGGTACGATCTGGGGCCGTAGTTGATCAATATGGCGCTTCCATAGTCTATCATCGCAGCATTGCACGAGGTACGATCTGGGGCCAGTTACTCAGACCACAGTCGCCTCGACCCAAAACGGATCGCCCGACAAGTTTTTAGCGAATACCAAGTCGCCTACCTGGAAGGTACGGCATCGCCCGCTGGATCTGTGGTTTCTCAGGTTCATACGATGGGTGTAGCCGGTCGAGGTGGGAGCGGAGCTTCCGCCCCATTAGCAACTCGGTGGGAGTTTTGTTGGTGACGCTGTGTGGAGTGATATGCTGCAAAAGGAGGATCCGGTTTATTTTTTCTTCGATGTTGTCATAGTCCATTTTTTGTAGTGTTTTCTTGATGAATTGTACCATGCGCTCAGCCCTTCCATTGGCCGCAGGATGCGCAGGCGAAGTCAGCGCATGGCGAATACCGCGGTCTGCCAGGTACTGTTCAAAGGACAGTGCGGTAAATTGGGGCCCGTTGTCGGATACCAGAACGTCTGGTAATCCATGTGTTGCAAACAGTCTGTCCAGTTTCTAAATGACCGCTTCGGTTGTTGTGTTCTTCATTTCATGGATTTTGAGCCAGTTCGAGTTGGCATCCACTGTTAACAAGAATGTGTGGCCTTTGATAGGTCCTGCAAAGTCCAGATGGATACGGGACCAGGGTCCCCGCGGTGTTTCCCATTCGGTTGGGGTTGCTTTCGGTGGGGCGTTGCTTACTTCCTGGCATTTGTGACAAGCTTTGACCCATGTCTCGATTTGCTTGTCGATGGCTGGCCACCATGTGTAGCTTCGTGCGAGGGCTTTCATGCGCACGATGCCGGGGTGGCCATCGTGCAAGGTTCTCAGTACTGCTCATTGTAGTCACTCTGGGACAACAACTCTATCTCCCCAGATAATGCAGCCCTTCTGTGAAAGCAATTCTGTTTGTTGACTCTTGAATGGGGTGTAGTCATCAGGTATCTGGTCCAATGGCCATCCCTGCTCGACCCAACTAAGGACTCGTGATAAGGTGGGGTCGCGCTTCGTTTCCATCGCGATATCTCGGGCTGTTAATGGCGGTGTTCAAAGTGTCTCGATCTGCAACGTAGTTACTGTAGGCGTGGGGTCATCAATAGTCTCTGGAAGTGGTGCTCGGCTCAATGCATCGGCGTGGGGAGTGGCTTTCCCTGGGCGGTGTTGCAGCCGATAATTATAGGCAGCCAAAAATTCTGACCAGCGAGTCATTCTGGGAGATAATATATAAGGGGTTGGCTTATCTCCCGCTATTATTCCCAGCAAAGGTTTGTGGTCAGTCACTACAGTAAAGGCTCGGCCGTACACGTACTCATGAAATCTCTTGACAGCGGACACAATAGCAAGGGCTTCTTTATCAATCTGACTGTAATTGCGTTCTGTTTTTGAAAGCGTCTTTGAGAAATAGGCAACAGGAGCTTCGCTACCGTTTGGCAAGACGTGGCTCAAAATGGCGCCTGCTCCAAAAGGCGATGCATCACATGTGATCGTTAACGGCAAGGTCTCATTGTACTGCATTTGTACAGCGCCAGAAGTCAATAATTTTTTTACATTTCGAAACGCCTGCTCTTCTCTATGTCCCCATACCCAGATTGCTTTTTTGTCCAATAAACGATGCAGGGGTTTGGCTACTGTTGCTTTGTGTGGCAGGAAAACGTTATAAAAATTGATAAGGACTAGAAACGCCTGGAAGTCGGCCTTATTGCGGGGTTTTGGAGCATTTTTGATTGCCCTCAGTTTGCTATCCGTAGGGTGAATGCCATGACTATCAATTAAATACCCTAAAAATTCGACATGATCTGTACACAGTTGACACTTATTTTTCTTCACTTTAAGACCTGCATCTTTGAATCTCTGGAGAACCATCCTCAGGCAATCCCGTAAAATTTTCAGGGTAGGGGCAGTGATTAACACATCATCAAAGTATGGGACAACGCCTTTTATCCCTTGTAATAGTCTTTCCATCAAGCTTTGAAAGATCCCCTGGGCTACGCTCACTCCGAATTGGAGTCGGGTACATTTAAAGGCACCTCGGTGCGTCACGATCGTCTGTGCCTGTGCCGTTTTTTCATCTACGGCAGTTGTTGGTATGCCTAAGCTAAGTCCAGTTTAGCGAAGACTTTTCTGCCTCCCAGGGAATGGAGGAGGTGCTGCACCACCGGTACCGGATACGCATTTTGTTGCAGGGCGTGATTCAGGGTGGCTCGGTACTCCCCACAAATTCTTATCGATCCATCCGGCTTAATGGATGTCACGATTGGGGTCTCCCAGGGAGAGTGATCGGTTGGCTCTAACACACCCTGGGCTATTAATTTATCAAGCTGCTCTAATTTATCAAGCTGTTGGCTCTAACACACCCTGGGCTATTAATTTATCAAGCTGCTCGTCAATCTTTGGCTTAAGGGCAAATGGAACCTGACGAGGCTTAAGGCGGATGGGAGCTATTTTTGGATTAAGGTTAAATGATATCGGGGTCCCCTTGTACTCGCCTAGTTTTTCTGCAAAGACGTCCCTGAATTCTTGGACAAGGTCCTCCTCCCAGTCGCTGCTGCCGATTCAGTGAATGCCTGCCACTTCAATGCCAAGTGGAGTGAACCATTGGAGGCCTAACAGGCTAGGCCGGTCCTTGTCGATCACAGTCAGGGGTAGGGATGCTGTACGGTTCTTGAACGAGACCCGGACTCGACTGGATCGTACGACTGGAATCCGATTCCCCTGATAGTCTTTGAGTATGAGTCTTTGGAAACGGAGGTCTTGTCGCTGGACAGTACGGATGAGTTGTTTGAGGGTCTTCCAGGAAACCATCGAGAGGGACGATCCTGAGTCGACTTCCATCAGGCAGGGCTGGTTTTCGATGGCCACCTTAACTTGGATTTTCTTTGCATCCAAAGAGGAGGTGTGACCGATCGTGATAGTTTGATGAGCCTCTTCTCGCTTCGTGGGGCGGTTTAGGGTTTTGTTTCTGAAGGAGTGGTTGTTCCATTGGTGGTTCACTGGTTCTCACCTTACAAGACGATTTCCTGTTGGTTGGCGATAGTTAGCCCCCTTCGAGGGCTGGCTGGGTCCTATGAAACTTCTACAGACCCGTCCAATATGGCCTTGTTTCCCGCACTCATGGCAGAGCACGTCTCGGAATTTGCATTCGGACCGGGGGTGGCTTGCCCCACAACCAGCGCATGGGTGTTGGGACTTCTGGTATTGGTCCCATTCGGACCGCAGTCGATGGACCTCTTCTTCGTCGCTGTCTGACAATGAAGAGAGGTCTTCGTGGTGGGCCATCAAAAGCTGTCCTTCTGACTTGGGTGAAATGTCGCCGGTCGGTTGGTAAACCGGAGCGCGGTTGCAGCACATTCGGGCAGCCGACTTCCTGGTTGCTTCTGCTGCAGTAGCATCAGCGATGGCATCTGCAAGGCTGATGTCGCCTTTCGCCATCAGCTTACTCTGCACGTGCGGTGCATCTAATCCCAGAATTATTTGGTCTCTCAGGGCTTCTTCAAGGTCGGCGAACCCACAGAGGCCTCCAAGGTTCCGGAGATCCGCGATGAAATTTGCAATGCTTTCTCCTTTCCGCTGGTCTCTCTGGTAAAATTCATGCCGCCTAACGAGTGTTGGCAGGGTGAGTGCATAGTGGGCTCTCAGTAGGGGTTCGAGGACGTCCCAGTCCATAGCGCTAGCTCCGTTAACCAATAAGACAGGCTCGTTAATGGCCAAGCAGATTATCCTGAACGGACCAATCTGATCTCGCCATTTAATAGCCAATCAGAAGTGCAGGGCCAGAACCCTGCACTTGACTTCAAGCTCTTGATAACTTTATCAACACATTTATTCATTCACAACACCTGAGTCCATAGACTTTACTTCTGCTGGTTTTGCTAGTGCCTTGGCCATCTTGAATACGGTCGGCCCGCAATACCGCCCGTTTCTTCCCAGTAGTGGCATCCTTCAAATTGTTGGTTTCCAAGAACATTTGGAAACGATCCATATAGGAGTCCCAGTCTTCTTGCGCTGGGTTGAATGGAGCGGGTGGTATGACGCCGCCAGACATGGTTCTGCCGTTGTGCATTTCTGCCACGTGCTCGGTTATCATTCTTCGTTGTTCAGTCAGCTCTGATGTCTCCAAATCCCATCTTCTTCGCCAGTGTTAAGTACTGAGCGTGGGCGTGAAGAATGGAGATGAGCCGGTGAAACAGTGAACTTCAAAACTCTTTATTTACATGGTGTGACAGCTCAAAACTCAATGGCTGACAGCTCAAAACTCAATGGCTGCTGCAGCCTTCCTTATATAGGCAACTTATTAGATATTCAACCCATGAAAACCAGGGAGCGCTAGCTCCATTAACCAATGAGAGAGGCTCGTTAATGGCCAATCAGATTCACCTGAACGGACCAATCTGATGTTGCCATTAACGGCCAATCAGAAGTGCAGGGCCAGAACCCTGCACTTGACTTCAAGCTCTTGATAACTTTATAAACACATTTATTCATTCACAACACCAACACTTGAAGTTTTTTAGAAGAGATAGGACAGCAATTTGTCTGAAATAGAATAAGGTTTCCTGCCTGAGCAGGGGTTGGACTAGAAGACTTTACAGCTCCCACTCACAGTTACTACTGTTGATCCAGATACCACCATTCTATATGTATACATTTGGTTTTTCTTGCCGAGGTGTAAAATCTTTTCTCACAACCAAATTATTATTTTTCAAATTGAATTGCATAGGTAGTCTAACCTACCTGACAGAGTTGTGAGGATACACTGAGAAATAGATTTTAGACTTGTTTTGGGGAGAAGGCAGGATAAACATGTGATTAATAAATAATCACAGCAAGAAACTGGCAAGACGTTACCACCCACTGTGCTTTTTTATAAGAAAACTTTTTAAACCTGCGTTTTCTAACTCTAAATCCAACAAGCTGATTTACTGACTGCTGAAATTATGCGGAAAAAAAAATCACATAGAAACCAACGATCCCTATCACAAAATAACATGTATTATCTGAACCAGACAGTAGGCCTCAATCTCACAATCTTGGCACTGGAATATAAAGGACAAAGTTCAGCTAACAAATGAACAAAGAAACTCAATCTAGCCTTAATCCCTCTAAATTCAGGATCTTGAAAAATCCAGGGTGTATTAATAGCACCTACTTGGAAGGTTTTTTTTCACAGAAGTTGGAAGCCTTTTTCTGCTTCTTCTTTCATACATAGAGAATTCGATGCAATGGATCAGCTGAACTCTATTTATTCTTATGGGTAACAAGATAACTAGTGAAATAGATAGCAATAGAAATAGCACTTAGATTTATATACCACTTCATAGTTCTTTACAGCACTAAGTCAGGGGTTTCCAACCTTGGCAACTTTTAAGACTGGTGGACTTCAACTCCCAGAATTCCTCAGCCAGCTTTGCCATTTATAGCTTTGCTGGCTGAGGAATTCTGGAAGTTGAAGTCCACCAGTCTTAAAGTTGCCACAGTTGGAGACCCCTGCTCTAAGTGGTTTACAATGTGAGCATATTGACATTGGGTCCTCATTTTATGAAGGTTGGAAGGCTCAACCTTGAACCGATCAGGATCAAACTCCTGGCAGTGAGCAGAGTCAGCTTGCAATACTGCATTCTAACCAGAGGTGGTATTCAGCAGATTCTGACCAGTTCTGGAGAACCAGTAGTGGAAATTTTGAGTACTTTGGAGAACCGATAGTAACCTTTCCTCAGGAGTGGGGAGGGAATGGAAATTTTACAGTATCCTTTCCCTGCCATGCCGACCAAGCCACACCCACCAAGCCATGTCATGCCCACCAAGCTACGCCCACAGAACTAGTAGCAAACATTTTTTTGAATCCTGCCACTGATTCTAACCACTGCGCTACCACAGATTTGCAAGATAAAGTAGTCAGCAGCTTTCTTAGGATTGGACCAGTGAACCAAGAGAGCTAGAAATCACGTCCTAGAGCAGGGGTGTAAAACTCAATTTCATTGAAGGGCTGTGGTTGACATCAGGTGACTGGGCAGGCATGACCGAATGGGTGAATGTGGCTGATTGGGTGGGCATGGCCAGCTTGATAGCTAATGCAATAACACAAATATGGGGAAATGGTCAATTTAGTCAACTGTACTATTTATACTAATAACATTTCCCCCTAAAACAGGTTATCTCATCTATAATCATTTTGTTTCAATAGAAATATTGATGTTTCAATGTTTGTGTTTGTTCTACAGCTCACATATGCATATACTCACATACTTAATTTTCCTTGTTTTGATTTTTTAACTTCTTCTGTTTAGTAACTTCTTTCTCTGTTTCTATAGTCATTGTTGTCATTGGACAATATGATTCTGATATGATGGTGCTTTTTTCTTTCCAGAGAGTTTGTTTTACAAAATGAAAGTAAACTTTCAGAGAAAATAAAATATAATATTTAATAAGCTACATAAGGCTTCTCTTTCCCTTACAATAAAAGGGAAAGATTGGGGTAGGTTGGATGGGAAGGGAATGTCTGGTCTAAAATCAGAACTTCTAAAGCTTAAAACCAGACTAGAATCTGAATCTCTTTGCTCTTAGTCTATTGCAAGGGTCTTCAAACTTGGCAACTTTAAGACTTGTGGACTTCAACTCCCAGAATCCCTGAGCTAACATGACTGGAGGATGAATTCTGGGAGTTGAAGTGCACAAGTCTTAAAGCTGTCAAGTTTGAAGACCGCTGGTCTAATGCAATGTTTCTCAACCTTAGAACTTTAAGACATATGGACTTCAACTCCTAGATTTCATGCTGGCTGGGGAATTCTTAGAGTTGAAGTCCATACATGTTAAATTGCTCAAGTTGAGAAACACTGATCTAACACCTTAACAACTCCTCCACATTGGCTCGTCATCTACACATTGAAATATGAAATAAATCATGAAATCTTGAAGGACAGAAAGGCAGACAGAAGGTGAACTGGCTGGCCTCAACAGAAGCAGTTTCCACTCATTCTTTTTTTAGGGGGTGGAGTTCAATTGTACTTATAAAATGGTTTTTAGCTTGCTCTAGGACAGGTGTCAAACACAAGGCCTGTGGGGCCGCCCTGGAAAATGTAAGGAACCAGAATGCATCATGGGTTTACCCAATGAGAAGAGAAAACTTTAGGCCAGCATGGCTTCGGCCCACTTTACTCAGTGTGAAGAGGAAACATGCCAGCAATTTGGGTAATGGTGGCAAGCTGGCCATGCCCAACCAGTCAATCACACCCCCCCAGTCATCCATGCCTAGTGAGTGCCATCAAACTGGCCATGCCCCCCCCCCCAATCAGCCACACTCACCCTGTCGGCCATGCCTGCCCAGCCACCCAATTTTTGGGTTTTGTTGCACCAATTATACTTTGGTTTATTAGTGTTATGGAATAGCAAACCCAACAGTTAACATTAAATCAGGTTCTTATGGTGCATTTATTTGTATGCACTATGACACACCGATAGTCAATTAACCAGTTGATGTCTTGTGGAAGTCTAGTGTGCAGATTGGCACTTTCTCATTTAAACTCTCTGATTTCTCTATAATCTTCTTTTTGCCAGTCTGACAAAACAAGTATAGTATGATCTTTTGAACACATACTGGAATATTTTAAAAAAAAAATAATACAAGTTCATGAGATCTGCTAGCTTTTGAGTTGGTTTTACAGAAGCACATTTTAATTAATCAGCCACTAGCCCCACCTACTTTTTCCAGCTGATTAATTTCCCAGGAAATTCCTGTAATACTTCTGTCAACTCTGAACTGGCCTGACTGAGGCCATCTTGGAGGCTTCGGTGTTGCCACAATGGTGATGAGGGATGATTGGGGGGGGGGATAGAGAGAGTTGGGATTTTGTAGCCATAACAATATAGTTTCTCCTGAGAACCAAGGACATTCCCACAGGTGGCTGAAGAGAGGAGGAATGATGTTTCCAAGCAACCAGACAGCACCTTGATTGGACCATGTGATGGATTGTTTGGGGGGGGATTTTACTTTTAATTAGGTGAAAACTGGGTTTTAGAGTCGGTTTTCACTGGTCTGTACCAATATGATATATCCAATAAACTTGTTCCTTGAGGAACCTGTTTGCCATGGGTATATGACTTGGAACCCTAACAACTTCATTCTGTTAATGGACCCTCATCCATTAACCAAGTATGATTCAAAATTGCCCTGAAATGAATTTTAGTTAAAACTGGTCATTTTTTATTGAGTTGTGAATTCATATAACATACTGAATGAGCTGATCTGTAGTGCAAAACTGGTTCTGAATTAAAATCACTCTTCACAAGAATGGTGGACCTGGAAGTGGAAATGTAATTGAAAGGATTCAATTGTTATATTTCTGTAGTGTTCCTGGGAAGAAATCTCTGCCCCAGTGGCTACTACTTTCAGAAACCTTAGCCTCTCATGTCCTCTCATTGCTTAATCCTCTCAGGATGGTTTATAGATCCCATACTGATTCCTAAACTCCAACTTTTCAACAATTCCTATTCATGTTGGTGATGATGGAGAACCTCTAATTCATTGTTGGTTCTTATTCGTCACTAGATCAAACGGTTGTTTTTTTTAAAAAAAGAAATAGTGTTTTAAAATGTTCAATTAGCAAAGAAATATATTGCAGTGCATGGAGTAACATGTGGTGGAATGTAATCCAGAGTCATAAGAAGAAGGGGCTCTTTTTCAGATGGCAAGAAAGAGTGGCGTTTGGAATGTCTGGTGGTGCAAGAAGAGAACAAGGTCTGATCTTCCCTAGCAATTCACAGGGTATATATTGCAGATATTGCTTCAGTCTGGCAAGATTCTGTTTGTAGGCAAACAATAATGAAAGAACTACTCAGAAGTAATTCCACATGCCATTCTTGGTTCCTTGAGCACAGCATTATACATACCAACTGAAGGAAGCTTATAAGGTAGTACATGAAATTGGGCAGGCTGGAATTTTAGGTGAAAAACCATCAAGCCTTGTCCTCGGAATTTGTGCACCCTAGACAGACAATTATATCAATCTGTTCCAAGTGGACACTAAGGGGCACAGTGTAAAGACAGCAAGATTTAGGTTGGCATGATTTCCTGCTGGACCCAAGATAGGAAAAGAACACAGCCAACCAATTGTTTGCCTTAGTAATCATTTAGATTGGTAGATAGCCTTAGTGATCATTTAGTGGTTTTGTATGCACATTTCCTGGATTAAACTTCAAACACCTCTACTGTTCTCAGTCATACTATGGATTATTGAGTTAGAGGGGCCATAGCCACTGTTATTTTATGGTTTAGCAACATAAGGAAAATCTTACCTCAGCTTCTAACATGTCTACTTAATGTTTGTGGTCCTGGAGAAAACTGAAAAAAAAATGGAGTAACCAGCTAGGTGATAAATTTACCACTTTTAATACAATTGAATAAAAGCTCTCAAAATACATACTCAAGTGGAGCTCTTCGTACTCTCTGAGTTTGGTTGTTTCCTTGCAGATGTTTCACTATCCAAATAGGTAACATCAACCAGCATGACTGAGTGTCAGGTTTGCTGCCTATTTCTATAGATTGGGTATATATTTGCCCTGCCAAAAATTCTCACCAATTTTTTTTGCGACAATATATTATTGTCACAGATTAGTTATATCTGTCTTTGGAGACCATCCATTTGATTAAAAGAACTATTTTATTAGAGCTCTATTTCTGTCCCAGGAATCAGCACAATATTCATTCTCAGCTGTATAAACTCTCTGATTATATGATTTTGAATCAGTAAAGAAGTGCTCAGCTAAATTAATGGGTGGATCTGCATTTTTCTTCTGTCTCTGTATTGTTTCCTAATTCTCCAAAGAGGCCTTGTGAAAATTGCAAAACACACCTGTTCCGATTAAATGGGAAAGAAAAGAAAAATGAAAGTTTATTACAAAATAAAATTTAAGTGGCAAATGTTAAGTGTCCAGAATATTTCAGAGTTCTCCCTGCTTCATCACTGGAGGCTTTTAAAAAGAGACTGGCTAGCTGTTTGTCTGAAATGGTATAGGGCAGGGGTGGGATTCAAATTTTTTAACAGCCGGTTCTGTGGGCATGGCTTAGTTGGGGGGCATGGCCTGGTGGTCATGTGACTAGGTGGACATGGCCTAGTGGTCATGTTATTGGCTGGGCATGGCACATTGAGGCACACATCTCCTCGCCTGGCCTATACTGCAACAGTCGTAAGTGTGAAAAATGGCCATAAGTCACTTTTTTTCAGTGCCATTGTAACTTTGAATGGTCACTCCACACAAGCAAAGTGCCAGCAAAGGAGGGGGAAAAAACTCCAGAGGCGATCCAGAGTCAGGAAGTCCAGTCCTGCCAAGAATGTAATAAGAGTTAATGGAGAGTCAGTTTCTGTGAGCAACACCAGAATGTTTCCTTCCTGCCTTCCTTACAGGATTAGGCCAATAATTTATTCTAGCAACTGGTTCTCTGAACTGCTTAGAATGTTAACAACTGGTTCTAGTGAATAGGTGTGAACTGGTAGAATCCCACCCCTGGTATAGGGTCTCCTGCTTGAGCAGGAGATTGGTCTAGAAGACCTCCAAGGTACCTTCCAATTCTGTTATTCTGTTACTGTACGAATGGTTTGCACTGGAGACAGAAATTTCAGATAATAAGATATATGTTAGATAAGAGCCATGGTGACACAATGGTTAGAATACAGTATTCTAACTCTGCCCATGTCATGCCTCTGGTGGTTACTGACTCTGAGGGAGAGAAGGAACAGCCGGCAGGGAGTGGAAGTGTGGCTCCGGAGGTTGTGGAGGAGGCTGGGGAAGGGCAGAGGCCAGCTGGGCAGTCAGAGGAGGACCCAGGCTCATGTCCTCTCCATCCTAGAGCACGCAGGGAGGAGAGGATAAGGGAGAGACATGGTCTACTGGGGAGGAGAGGGCCTTGATCTTCTTCATGGGCTGCAGCTGTGACAACTGAATAAGAGGATAGACATGCAGACAGGTGAGTGCTGGAAACAAAGCATGGAAATATCTCTAGTTTATTGCCCACCACCACATAGTCCACAAAGCTGAAAAGATTGGGGAACTGTGGCTTAGAGTGTGCTGTAAATCACTATGAAGCAGTATATAAGTCTAAGCACCATTGCTATTGCTATGTGGGAAGCCCCCCCTCCAACGAATGAAATATTTTGGGAAATATTAAAAAAAGCATGATAAAAGATTTCCCCTAAAGGAGAAATGAAAAAATCTTAAGGAAGACAGAAACCAGTCCAAGTTTCCCCATCCCAAGCAGAAACTGAGGAAGCCAGCTTTTAGAAATGCAGATTTGGTAATCCATTCAGAAAGAGTGGGTCAAGACAGAAACTCAGATAAGCAACAAACAAAAGGTTGACAAAATTAATTCAGACAGATACCTAGGATTTGCATGTCCCCTTTTGCCTATAGAGCCAGCCATGACCCCTATATGACCCCATAGAAATCCAGATGATATAAAACCCCACCCACTCTAAACTCTATTTTGTCAGCTGCACCAGAATCACAAACCCTAATAAGGTTCACAAACCCTGGTTCTGGTTCATCAATAATTTCCGTGTTGCTCCTCCATGCTGTTTCTAGCATCTTTCTTCCAGCTTGGAACTGAATCAGATCGATTTTCCTTCGAACAGCTATGTTTTCAATTATCATTGGAAAAGTTTACTAGTTGGATCCTGCACTTTAAATACATACATACATACAGTATCAGATCTCTGTATGTGTATATTTATAAATATATGCATATGTATATAGACATGTTTACTCCTAAATTCAATAATTTTATAGGGTTCTAAACTATCATGCTGATCATTTAATTGAATCCTTGTTTAATGTAGAATATTGATAGCTAAAGTACATATATTCACATATCCTTTTCCATTGTTTATTCTATTGTTCTGTTATTTTACTTCTCTTCAGTTTTCACTCTTTTCATTTGTTCCTTTTTATTGTTGCAAGCACCTAGAATAGCCCCAGGGCAAGATAGGCACCAAATAAATTTAACCAATAAATAAATATAAATAAATATAATTATAGGAAAATCACAGAGCAGACACCTGTTCTACATCTTCTGCAGTATAGATACCAAATAAACTGAACATTTGATATCTAAGCTAGGTTCACATTCTACTTTAAGACAAAAATGTGAGTCATGGCTTAGAAAGTTACATGAATCTAGCAAATCACTAGTCCAACACATGAAAGCCAGCGGTCATAGCATCAACTTCAATTGCACCAAAACCCTGGCCACTATAGAAAACCACAGAATTATCAGAGAAGCCATAGAGAATGAAAAAAGACCTGAAAGCATGAATAGAAGAGATGATTCCATCAGACTGTCAATTATTTGGAAGCCTGCACTCACAAACAAAAAAATCTCCACACCACAAGCCAGGCAAACACCCAGGCACAAACAGATTCCCCCTTGATACCTCCAGCTCAAACACACCCCAACCAGGCACCCAGATGAAACTTAGCTTCCTAATAAATGATAGCCATCCATTTACTCTGAGCCAAGCTGCACTAAAAGTCTCCAATGCAGGAACACAATGTTGCCAGCCAATCAAGACAAAAAAAGCCACAAAACAAACAGAAGATATTAGAATCACCAATCAAGCAGAACACAGCAAACTCCAAGACCAATAAACACAGACCAAGACTCCCAACCAATCAGAATGAAGAAAAAACCATTCTGACACAGCAGTAGGCTAGCCCCAAATTTAAAACTGAAACGGCTGTGAAAGTCTGACTCACAGACGAACACAATACAGAAGCCTGATGATGACAGATGAGATTCTGCCGAAACGTTGTTACAACTTTAAAAGCACAACTATAATGACGTGGGAAAATACCTGAACAAAGCTGAATACCATACATGTAAGTACCCACAAAAACTTAAGAAAACATATACATGTATATATGTATGTATGTTTGTTTGTATGTATGTATGTATGTACATACATGTACATACATACATACATACATACTTACATATATATATATATATACTCTGAGCTACTTTTATTTCAGTAGAATAAATGAAGGCCGCAAGGGTTTTTAAATTATTTTTTCCAGCTGTTTTCATGCCACTTTTAAATGGATAGTGATGTGATTTGTACTTTATTGCATTTGCTCTCTTGCATACCATGATGGTGATTTCCTGGAAAGCAATGCATGGACTAGTTTCAATGAATAAGGCTGAGCAGTTGGGGCAGTCCCAAATCCTGCTACTCTACTGCAAATCATCCTAAAGGACCATATTTTCTCTAAAGCACAGCTAGAGGTTGGCAAGATGCAGCAATGCAGGCAGACAGCAAGAAGCTTCATTCATGTACAGGAAGTGATAAACAAAGCTGTGGTTTGTCAGGGGCCTCCTGGGAACTTAAGAAATGAGTACCCTCCTCCCCACCCACCTCCACCCCCATTCCTCATGAGCAATCAGATCATCTCCTCCCCGAGTAAGCGATGTTGCAAACCCTCTGGTTTCATTCTTTAAAATTTAATTAAATGGCCAAGAAAGAACACAAGAAACAACTGATTATGATGCCCAGCCAGCTGGCTACAATAAAATGCATTTTTCTTCAAGGAGCAGAGGCAGCCAGGACATTTTTAATCCACAACTCATCCACCCACTATGCTTCCAAACAAAGGTTTTTCTCCCACTTTACAAACTTCGGACTTTTTAAGCTACACAAGGAGTCCCATCTGTTACACATAAATACAGGGTTACATTCAATATTCAATTATGTGGGAGTAAGGACCATTTGTCCACAATGGAACTGTAATTCACCCCAGTTTTCTGCTCCAAAGAGAACCCCTGGTGACTTGTGCTGTTTTATTAATCAGGATCTCTATGAACTGTCATTAAAGAAAAGATTCATTTTTCATATTTTGCCATTCCATGAGAAATAGCCTATAAATATTGGATGTTCCTATTCACCTGGAAACAGGGAAATGTTTAATCTTTATGGGGATGAATTTGACAGATAACATTAGAGAGACCTCCTCCTCCATTACAAGACAAGCCATTCTATAGGTATCATGTTATTTAGTAGGTATCTATAGGTATCACTCTATAGGTATCACGTTATTTAGTTTCACCTTTCTTTGGTCTGGGCTCGTCAGGTGGCCACAGTCATAAAATCATGGTATCTAGAGTTGGAAGGGGGTTTTCTGGATCAATTCCCTGCCCAGGCAAGAATCCTCAGATCACCTCAAAGAAATAGTAGCTCCACAAGAACCTCTGGTTCCCAAATGTAGGAAGCAGGTTTTCCATTACTTAATAGCTATCCTTATTTTAAGTGGGGATCTTCCTCACTTCACAATTTCTACATAGTTGATCATATTAGCACTGCAGAGGTAATATTTCAGTGAGTTTTATGGTAGTTGATTTGCAAGATCTGCCCCACCCCTTTAAGTACAGATTAAAAACAAGAGCCCATTTGGTACAGTGGTTAAGACTGAAAACTTGAAAACTGTAATTTTTAGTGCTGCCTTAAGGCACAAAGAGAGATGGATGACCTTGGGCAGTCACTCTCCCTTTCACCTGTAGCCCTAGGAATCAGGCAATGGCAAACCACTTCTGAAATCTTTCCAAGAAAACTTGAGGGACCAGCACTGACTCAAAGTGTGTGTGTGTGTGTGAGAGAGAGACAGAGACAGAGACAGAGCACTGAATGAGTCTACAACCATCTGTTTTCCCCCTCTTCACAAACTCACTTGAATCTTTTGAGAAACTATCCAGTTTCTGGGCTCATACAAATTAACCAGTCAGACTGAATTCAAGCAACAGAGAAAACCATCACCTCATCCAAAAAAACTAATCAACCAGCCTAATAGGCCGTGCAAATCCTTAGCATGGTTATTCTCTGATCTTGCTAAGAACACAGATAATATGGGACCAAGGGACAACATTCTGCTCTTAAAAACTTGGCCTCAGAACTGAGACTGATTATTAAAAAGGAACTAAACTTTTTGAGAAGATCACCTCTCTGTGGAGTCTGCTATGATTTGTGTGGTTGGCCCAATAGTAGAGAGGTGATAGAGCTGGTCAGTGGTCCAAGAGGCACTGACTGAACAGTGCCATGGTGGAAGACCAGAGCTAGCTTGTTACATGAACTGCACCATCCAAGCTCCCTATAATGATATTGTCCATGCTAAGCAGTGGTGGGATTCAATTTACTACCGATTCTGTGGGCATGGCTTTGTGGATGTGACAGGGGAAGGATACTGTAAAATCTCCATTCCCTGCCCATTGCTGGGGGGAAGTTATTGCAAAATCTCCATTCCCTCCCCACCCCACTAACCTGCTTTCCAGCTCCTTTCTCTTGTGCAGGGCAACAAAAGAAGACCCAGCCAATCAGCTGGGAACTCCAGAGGCAAAGAATAGATGAGGGCGGGACCAGTCAGAGGTGGTATTTGACGGTTCTCCAAACTACTCAAAATTTCCGCCACCAGTTCTACAGAACTGGTCAGAACCTGCTGAATTCCACCTCTGATGCTAAGAGACAAATCAGTTGCTCATTTGGTCTGCCAATGAGATGCCATCATGCCTGTTGCTTCAGGCAGCAATAAACTTTGAGACTGATTTTACAAATCTGCTAATTACGATTTTATTAAAAAGTGGCCAGATCAGTCTGATTATTTTAATAATGTTCTACATCAGGAGTAGATGTTTGATTTATCTGTAAATCTTTTCATTTTATTGTTATGTTATCCCAAAGGCATCTAGGAAACCTTGGGACATTTGAAACAAATACTTAAATCCCACTGTAATGAAAATAATTTATGTAAAGGTCAGGTACCAACTTTTTTGTATTTATAGAGAGTTCTTTTGGTAAAGTTTTATTGCTAAAGCTGAATGGAGCACTTTCTGACAATCACAGTGATTTGTTTGCTTTTCTGCTGCAGAACCTCTCACCCCAAACCTCAAAACGTGCGTGTAAAAGGAAGTGAGGGACAGAGGGGGGAGAAAATGCTTTGTGTGGTTTTCCATCTTTCTTTCAGTTTGATGTAGACAGATTTTTTAAAAAAGTTATATGAAGCAGCACTTAAGCTTTCAGCAGAAGACAACAGGATTACAATGCTCACCATGTGTTGGAAATAACCAAGCAGAACCCAGAGAAAAAAATTATCTGCTAAGGAAATAGTTGCACAGACCTTTACAGAGAGGAAGTAGAAGAGAGCTGTTGCTAAAAGGGGAAACATCAAGGGGAAAAACAATTGATCTGTAAACTTGTGGAGAATTTCCCCTCACACTCATTCAGCCTCCAGGGAAATTAGAACATAGATGGATTATGTTGTGTCTGGAAGGATGGACGCAATAACGGAGACAAGACCTCAGATAGTAATCTCAGCTCTTTATTAGTGACTTCTGATCTGGGCAAATAAGCCTGGCAGCAGCAGCTCCTTTTATAGAGCTGGCTGCTGCTACAGCGTCCAATGACAACGATTTAAGCTTGCCGCACTTGGAGTGTCCAATCGCAGCAGCCCGTTAACCAACCAATCGGATCAGCCCTAAACGACCAATCATGACCCGCTGTTAACGGACCAATCAGGTTTGCAGGATTACAAGCCTGCTAGTTCAGAACAGGTTGGAACAGTGATGGCGAAACTTTTTGTTGTGGTGTGCCGAAAACACGCGTGCACACATGCCAGCACCCACAATGCAATGCACCCCTCCCCCCTGTGCACCCCACCCTCTTACGTGCACTGCACATGCACATGCCTCCCAGCTGATTTTTGGCCAGTTTGAGGCCATTTTCACCCTCCCAGAGGCTCGAGGGAAGCCTCTGGAGCCTTGGGAGGCTGAAAACAGGCCAGTTTCGGCACTTCCAATATGCAGGTAAGTTTGGCTGGGGCTTGCGTGCCCGCACAAATGACTCTGCATGCCACCTGTGGCATGTGTGCCATAGGTTCGCCATCATAGGGTTATAATAAGAGGATTGGAAGGGACTTTGAAGGTCTTTTAATCCAACCCTCACTCAAGAAACCTTATACCATCCCAGTCAAATAATTGTCCAGTCTATTCTTGAAACCCTCCAGGGATGCAGCATCCGCAACTTCTGGAGGCAAGGTGTTCCACTGATTGTTTTTACTGTCAGGAAATTTCTCCTTATTCTAGTTGGATCTCTCTTTAATGAGCTTCCACCCACTACTTCTTTTCTTGCCCTCAGATGCTTTGGAGAGTAAATCAATCTCCTCTTCTCTGTGACAGCCCTCCATCCCAATTACTGGAAGATAGTTATGTCCCCCTTAATCCTTCTCTTTGATAGGCTAAGCATACCTAGCTCCCTCAACCATTCATCGTATCATTTAGCCTCCTAAACCATTTATCATCTTTGTTGGTCTTTTCTGCACACTTTCTAGGGTCTCGGCATCTTTTTTTTTTGGTATTGTAGCAATCAGAATTGTATGTAGTATTACAAGTGTGGTATAAAGCAGATTAAAATATAAATTTACTAAAAGAAATGTCTCTGAGCCCCATAACTGAGCCCCTTAGAAAATCAAAATGGTGGGCAGTTGAAAGGAGGCCTTCTGTGCTCAAGTAAAAGAACAAAGGGAAGTTGTAAACTATATCTTGTTGAACAGCAAGGATGGGAGTAATCTTAGTAATTTGTCTTTGAGTGGAAATATGTTTGTGATTGGTCATGCACATCATTTGGTGTCTCAGAAAACATAGCCCCATATTTATTCACCAAAAGCAACTATTTTGTGACAATGCCTACCTCAGTTCCAAATGTGCCTTTGTCCTAAATCATTGCTCACTTCTGCTATCAACCACTAAGGTTTGGGGTGACTTCCAAATACCCTCTGTTAAGTACTGAGCGTGGGCGCGAAAGAATGGAGACAAGCCGGTGAAACGGTGAACTTCAACTCTTTATTTACAAGGTGTGACAGCTCAAACTGGATGGCTGCTACAGCTTTCCTTATATAGGCAACTTATTAACTATTCAACCAATGAAAACCCGGGAGCGCTAGCTCCGTTAACCAATGAGAATGGCTCGTTGATGGCCAATCAGATTCTCCTGAATGGACCAATCTGATCTCGCCATTTAACGGCCAATGAGAAGTGCAGGGCCAGAACCCTGCACTTGACTTCAAGCTCATGATAACTTTAGTACACGATTATTCATTCACAACACCCCTTCCCCCCGGGTTCCATTTATGGGGTGCGGTTACGTAGTCCTTGAGGTAGGACGGTTGTTTTGTTAGTCTGTTTGATTTACGCAGTGCACCCGGTATTGGGCTGCACTCTGGTTGAGGTAGGACATTGTTTGGCGAAAGTGGTGTCTCTGACTCTGAGTTCGAGTTTCCATTGTCACCAACATCTTTGGTATCACCATGAGGTGAGCTCACTCCCATCCCTGATTCCTCTTCACGTGTTTCCGTTCTGCTATCATTCCTTTCACAAAGGTTTTCTGCTAATTGAAGTTCTTCTTCCTCTATATCTCTCCCCCCTCAGTTTGGTCATCAGGGGACTCGGAGATTCCTGACTGCAGCCTTGATCGTAGTTGATCGATATGGCGCTTCCATAGTCTATCATCACGGCATTGGACGAGGTATGATCTCAGGCCGGTTATGCGGACTACCGTTGCTTCGACCCACAATGGATTGCCCGATAAGTTTTTAGCGAATACCAAGTAGCCTACCCGGAAGGTACGGCATTGGCCACTGGAACCGTGTGGTTTCTCCGGTTCATACGCTGGGTGTAACCAGTCGAGGTGGGAGCGGAGGTTTCGTCCCATTAGCAACTCGCTGGGAGTTTTGTTGGTGATGCTATGTGGGGTGATATGCTGTAAAAGGAGGATTCGGTTTATTTTTTCTTCGATGTTGTCATAGTCCATTTTTTGTAGCGTTTTCTTGATAAATTGTATCATGCGCTCGGCCCTTCCGTTGGCTGCAGGATGCACAGGCGAAGTCAGCCATGGCGAATACCGCGGTCTGCCAGGTACTGTTCAAAGGACAGCGCGGTAAATTGGGGCCTGTTGTCGGATAGCAGAACGTCTGGTAATCCATGGGTTGCAAACAGTCTCTCCAGTTCCTTAATGACCGCTTCGGTTGTTGTGTTCTTCATTCGGTGGATTTCGAGCCAGTTCGAGTAGGCGTCCACAGTTAACAAGAATGTGAGGCCTTTTGTAGGTCCTGCAAAGTCCAGATGGATGTGGGACCAGGGTCCCCGCGGTGTTTCCCATTCGGTTGGGATTGCCTTTGGTGGGACGTTGCTTACTTCTTGGCATTTATGACAAGCATTAACCCAAGTCTCGATTTGCTTGTCAATGCCTGGCCACCACGCGTAGCTTCATGAGAGGGCTTTTATGCGCACGATGCCGGGGTGGCCATCGTGCAAGGTTCTCAGTACTGCCCATTGGAGTCGCTCTGGGACAACGACTCTATTGCCCCAGATGATGCAGCCCTTCTGTGAAAACAACTCTGTCAACTTTTGAATGGGACGAAGTCATCAGGTACTTGGTCCAATGGCCATCCATGTTCCACCCAACTGAGGACTCATGCTAAGGCGGGGTCGCTTTTTGTTTCTCTCGCGATATCTTGGGCTGTTAATTGCGGTGTATGAAGTGTCTCGATCTGCAACGTTGTCACTGTAGGCGCGGGGTCGTCGATAATCTCTGGAAGCGGTGCTTGGCTCAATGTGTCGGCGTGGGGAATGGCCTTCCCCGGGTGGTATTGCAGCCGATAATTATAAGCAGCCAAGAATTCTGACCAGCGAGTCATTCTGGGAGATAATATATAGGGGGTTGGCTTATCTCCCACTATTATTCCCAGCAAAGGTTTGTGGTCAGTCACTATAGTAAAAGCCCACCGTACACGTACTCATGAAATCTTTTGACAGCAGACACAATTGCAAGGGCCTCTTTATCAATTTGGCTGTAATTGTGTTCTGCTTTTGATAGCGTCTTTGAGAAATAGGCAACAGGGGCTTCGCTACCGTTAGGCAAAACGTGGCTCAAAATGGTGCCCACTTCAAAGGGCGATGCATCACACGTGATCGTTAATGGCAAGGTCTCATTGTACTGCATTAGTACAATGTCAGAAGTCAGTAGTTTTTTCGCATTTCGAAACGCCTGCTCTTCTCTATGTCCCCATACCCAAATTGCTTTTTTGTCCAATAAACGATGTAGGGGTTCAGCGACAGTTGCTTTGTGTGGCAGGAATACATTATAAAAATTGATAAGGCCTAGAAACGCCTGGAGGTCGCCTGGAGGTCAGCCTTATTCCGGGATCTGGGAGCGTATTTTATTGCTCTCAATTTGCTATCGGTAGGGTGAATGCCCTGACTGTCAATTAAATACCCTAAAAATTCGACACGATCTGTACACAGTTTACACTTATTTTTCTTCACTTTAAGACCTGCGTCTTTGAATTTCTGGAGGACCATTCTCAAGCGATCCCGTAAAATTTTTGAAGTAGGGGCAGCGATTAACACATCATCAAAGTAGGGGACAACGCCTTTGATCCCTTGTAAGAGTCTTTCCATCAAGCCCTGAAACATCCCCGGGGCTACGCTCACTCCGAATTGGAGTCATGTACATTTAAAGGCACCTCGGTCTGTCACGATCGTCTGTGCCTGTGCCGTCTTTTCATCTACCGGCAGTTGCTGTCTAGTTTAGCGAAGACTTTTCCGGCCCCCAGGGAATGGAGGAGGTGCTGCACCACCAGTACCGGATATGCGTTTTGCTGCAGGGCGTGGTTCAGGGTGGCTCGGTTGTCCCCACAAATTCTAATTGATCCATCCGGCTTAATGGGTGTTACGATTGGGGTCTCCCAGGGAGAGTGATCAGTTGGCTCTAACACCCCCTGAGCTATTAACTTATCAAGCCGCTTGTCAATTTTTGGTTTTAGGGCAAATGGAACCCGATGAGGCTTAAGGTGGATGGGAGCTATTTTTGGATTAAGGTTAAATGATATCGGGGTCCCCTTGTACTCGCCTAGTTTTTCTGCAAAGACATCCCTGAATTCTTGGACGATGTCCTCCTCCCAGTCGTTGCTGCCGATTCGGTTAATGCTTGCCAATTCAATGCCAAGTGGCGTGAACCATTGGAGGCCTAACAGGCTAGGCTGGTCCTTGTCGATCACAGTCAGAGGTAAGTACGCCGTACGGTTTTTGAACCAGACCCGGACTCGACTGGATCCGACAACTGGAATTCGATTCCCCTGATAGTCTTTAAGAATGAGTCTTTGGAAATGGAGGTCTTGATGCCGGATAGTCGGGATGAGTTGCTTGAGGGTCTTCCAGGAAACCATCAAGAGAGACGATCCTGAGTCGACTTCCATTTGGCAGGGCTGATTTTCGATGGCCACTTTAACTTGGATTTTCTTGGCATCCAAGGAGGAGGCGTGACCAATAGTGATAGTTTGGTGAGCCTCTTCTTGCTTCGTGGGGCGGTTTAGGGTTCTGTTTCTGTAGGAGTGGTTCGCTGGTTCTCGCCTTACAGGATGGTTTCCTGTCGGTTGGCGATAGTTAGCCCCTTTCAAGGGCTGGCTGGGTCCTAGGAGACTTCTACAGACCCGTCCGGTGTGGCCTAGTTTCCCGCACTCATGGCAGAGCGCGTCATGGAATTTGCATTTGGACTGGGGGTGGTTGGCCCCACAGCCAGCGCATGGGTGTTGGGACTTCTGGTAATGGTCCCGTTCGGACTGCAGTCGATGGACCTCTTCTTCGTCGCTGCCTGATGACGAAGAGAGGTCCTCGTGGTGGGCCGTCGGGAACCGCCCTTCTGACTTGGGTGCAAGGTCACCAGTCAGTTGGTGAACCGGAGCGCGGTTGCAGCGCATTTGGGCAGCCGACTTCCTGGTTGCTTCTGCTGCAGTAGCATCAGCGATGGCATCGGCAAGGCTGATGTCACCTTTCGCCATCAGCTTACTCTGCATGTTCAGCGCATCTAATCCCAGAACTATTCGGCCTCTCAAGGCCTCTTCCAGGTCAGCGAACCCACAGAGGCCTCCCAGGTTTTGGAGGTCCGCGACGAAATCTGCAACGCTCTCTCCTTTCCGCTGGTTTCTTTGGTAGAATTCGTTCCGCCTTACGAGTGTTGGCATGGTCGGTGCGTAGTGGGCTCTCAGTAGGGGTTCAAGGACGTCCCAGTCCATAGCCTTTACTTCTGTCGGTTTTGCTAGTGCCTTGGCCATCTTGAATACAGTCGGCCCACAATGTGTTAGGAATACCATCCGTTTCTTCCCGGTCATGGCATCCTTCAAATTGTTAGTTTCCAAGAACATTTGGAAACGATCCATGTAGAATTCCCAGTCTTCTTGCGCTGGGTCAAATGGAGTGGGTGGTATGATGCCGCCGGACATGGTTCCGCCGTTGTGCGTTCTTAGTCACGTGCTTGGTTATTTTCTTCATTGTTCAGTCAGCTCTGACGTCTCCAAATCCCATCCTCATCACCAGTGTTAGGTACTGAGCGTGGGCGCGAAAGAATGGAGACGAGCTGGTGAAACGGTGAACTTCAACTCTTTATTTACATGGTGTGACAGCTCAAACTGGATGGCTGCTACAGCCTTCCTTATATAGGCAACTTATTAACTATTCAACCAATGAAAATCCGGGAGCGCTAGCTCCATTAACCAATGAGGGAGGCTCGTTAATGGCCAATCAGATTCTCCTGAACGGACCAATCTGATCTCGCCATTTAACGGCCAATCAGAAGTGCAGGGCCAGAACCCTGCACTTGACTTCAAGCTCATGATAACTTTATTACACGATTATTCATTCAGAACACCCTCCACCAATCATCAAGACCAACAAGGACATATTTATTTCTAGTTTCCTTGCTCATGCCACAACACATATTAGGAAGCTACAGTGTTTCCTACAACCATATTTAAAATATGTGATACACCATTCAATACACCAGACCAATTTCCAATTTTGCCTCTTTCTCATCCTTGCACAGAAATGAGGCCTGTAGGAAAGAAAGAGTAATCAGACAACAGAGAACTCGTGTTCTTAATTGTGTCTTTAACATTGGATCATCATGTTAACAAACATCTGCACTCATCTTCCAGTGTAATTCTTTTGCCCCAGATTCCACCCCTTGAAGACTTCTAGGAATTATAATGGCAACACATCCCTTTCCTCAGGCCCATGGATGGCCTGTGATTTGACCTTTTGCTCCTCTTTGTTGATAGAGTTGACCTATCTATTATTTCTAAGTGAGATTTTGGCAGAGGCTGAGTAGCTTTTCAATAGTCATTCGGAAAGCCAGTAGAGCTTGTAGCCAAAGTGTTTTTGCTTTCCTCTTCCTCAGCTCACCCCTCTCCCTGCTTCCTTCAGACAGAAACAGGAAAACCAGGACAATGAAGGGTTCAGCCAGGTTCCCTGAGCAAATCTGTAACTCCTTGAAGTGTCACTTCCTGTTTTTATAAGCAGGAATTTCAAGACTGTCCCAGGGATCCGTACTGTGCATGGAACTTCTGGTTTTTTTCCAGAACATTTAATTCACGTTTTGCTCTCTAAGCATTCCAGACTGTCCAAAAGGAGCTGTTAAATTGTAGGATTCAGTTGAAATGAAAGGATGAATGGCTACTTTGGGAATCAAAACCCCATCACTCTCTTTCCTTTTGGTATTTACATTTTTACTTTTTACAAATGAGGCTGCCTTTCTGAATCATGTTATGGCTTATTTGCCACTTGCCTAAATCACTACAGCTTTCAATGTTTTATTAAATCTAAACATGTTAACCTGGAAGAATAGTCCAAGGCTTTAAGAAGAGATTTTTACACAGATAAGAATATAAAGGAAATTGACAGAAGATTCCACTTGGAATAGATTGGGGCACTTCATTCCCCAATGAAGAAAGGTCTGAGTACTATCATCAAATTAAACCAACTAGTATTCACTTTGCCTTGATTTAAAAACTACAACTATCTGAAAACAGGTTATTCTTCTGGAAATTACAACTATATTTTTAAAAGAAGATTTTCATTGAGAAATGTACATATAATAAACTTATACTGAGAAAATGTAAGTGCCAAAGAATCTTTAAATATGGACAACTAACATAAAATCAGGAAATTCTGCAAACATATGTAGTTACCTTTTTTTGCCGATTGAAAAAAAATAACAAATATAATCCTGCCCATGTGGACAATTAAAAATATTCTTAATTATCTGTGCATCTCTACCCAGTCAATTAGCTAGTCATGCAAGTAGTCTATGCAACAATAACTTATAAATTATGTCAGCCTTAATCAGTTGAGGAGGAAATAAATTGAATTTGCTCTTTGGAGAGAAATTTAGAAGCTATAATTTAAGACAGAAAGGGGAGTAGCGGAAATAAGGACCATGCAATAAGAACACTGCTTATTACCTCAGGAATCTATCACTGTAAAGGAATTTAGAGATGGCCTTGGTTTAAAAGAACCATTAAGGAGGGACTTGGAGGAGTGATAAAATAATCCAGAAGCTTAAGCAAATGTAAGAAAGAAATTCAGAACAACTCCTCCTTGATTTAGTAAATATAGGAGAAGAGAGACAGGCTTTTGAGGTTTTGTTATTATAATAAAGCACATTCCTGGAAAACCAGTGGTGTGTGCTTCTTGAAATGCTTTCCCCAAAAGCTGACAGTCATAGAAGGTGTAGTCTTTGGTCACAGTGGGCATTATTCTGTTTGTTCTTTTAGTATTTTGAGACAGTATGGAAGCTCCAATTAGAGCCAAGGATATCAATATAGCAATTGTGACAACAAATTTACCTTTAATAATGGTTTTTTTATTCAGTAGGGCATAGATTATAAAACAGTAAGTGTTTTTTAAGCAAATACCAGATAGATTGGCCTTCATATTCTCCATAAACAGTTGGAGAAAGCAATGGATATCTGTACTAATAAAATAAAAACTCAGGTACTGAAGAGCTAGAAGAAGCTATTTGTTAAGTTTGAAGCATGGGCGAGAAAGAATGGAGATGAGCCAGTGAAACGGTGAACTTCAACTCTTTATTTACATGGTGACAGCTCAAACTGGACGGCTGCGATAGCCTTCCTTATATAGGCAACCCAATAACTATTTTAACCAATAACAACCCAGGAGCGCTAGCTCCGTTAACCAATACGAATGCTCCGTTAATGGCCAATCAGATTCCCCTGAACGGGCCAATCCGATCCTGCCATTAACAGCCAATCAGAAGTGCAGGGCCAGAACCCTGCACTTAACTCCAAGCTCAAGATCACTTTATTTAACCTTTATGCATTCACAGCATTATTGATGTGTGGTAATATGTATCAAAAGCCAGATGTGGGATTATTCAGCCCAGAGATGGACAATCCCCCCTCCCCAGAAAGTTTGTGACCAAATAATACAGTGTGGGATGTGCTTCAATAGTGCAGTGTGTGCTTGCTCCCAAAGAAGACTATAAAATTTTGATCATCACCTCTTAAATTGCAAGTGGTCACAACTTCCTTCAATCTATTAGAGAAGGCATCAATGCTGAGATTTCGGAAAGACACACCAACGTATCAATGGTGTGTTTCAAAATAGTTTACCACCAGTTCAGTGGGCGTGGCTTGGTGGGCACACAATTTGCATGCACGTGCACGCCAAAAACACACTTTGCGCAGGTGCAGAGGCTTTCTGACCCACCTCCTGCAATCCTGCAATCCTCTCCCTGTCGCTTCAGCAGCTGACCCATGGCAATCTGTTGTGCTGCCCAAAGCAGCTGCACTTCAAAAGCAGGGAATAAAAGCCTGTATGGAAGCCCTGGCAGGCAGGTGAGCCCAACAGCAGCTCCTCAGAGAGAACCGGTTCAGTCTCTGCTGATCTTTGGTGCTACCGGTATGCCAGAACTGGGCCAAATTGGTAGAATAGCACCACTGCAATGTACGCTATCCTTTTAGTCCTTTGTGTATACTGTCTAATACTCTCTCGCAACATCCTTGTCCCAATGCTAAGAGGGCTTGTTAACCCTTTGTTGTTTCTTCCTGGCAGGGCCTTCATCTCAGTCACATCCTCCTTCTAAGGCAATCTGCAGCCTAATCAAAGTTATCAACCAGGAGGAGTGTTTTTCCATTGAAAAATCAATATAAGACCCTCCTTCCTGGGGAGCATTCTGATACACCTGCAGGTAGAACCTGAAGGTGGCAACTTGCAGGACTCCAATTGACCAGCTCCTTATCTATTCCCTACCACCCAGTCACAGGACTCTGTGCCTCCATAATAATTTCTACTTTGATGCCAGAGACATAGAATCTCTCACAATTAAACCTTTCTCTCTTTTTTTTTCTTTTTCCATTTTAAGCTCAGGTAGGAAGAGCAACCTTGTGGACTATCAGGCTCCAGGAACAAAACAAAACAAAGCAAAAACAAAAAACAAAACCCACCACATAGTGATTCTTCCAAACAGATTTTTTATGGTTTTTTATGGACAAAATCTTGCCAAACTGAAGCAGATTACTATTTACATGAAGCATATTATCAAGGACTTATTGGGGAGGAACCAGAGGCGGTATTCAGCAGGTTCTGACCAGTTCTGGAGAACTGGTAGCGGAAATTTTGAGTAGTTCAGAGAACTGGCAAATACCACCTCTGACTGAAGATTTTACAGTATCCTTCCCCTGCCATGCCCACCAGACCACAGAACCGGTAGTAAAAAAATTTGAATCCCACCACTGGGAGGAACTGTCTTTACCCTCTTTCTCTCACACAAGCTATCTGAACTGAATTGCCTCTTTCTTCTCTAGAATGCACCCCTTTCGGTCCTGGGAATTCAGACTACATTCCCTCACAGGAAAAAATTCATAGGAGTGCTATACCTACCAGGAACCCTCATTGCTTGTTCTTTTCCTCTTTAGCAAAACACTACAGTGTTTTTCTCTTTTCCAGCAAATACAGGGCCTTGCTAAAAGGAGAAAAACTGAGGGAGATAAGGATCTTCCTGTCTCCCCCACAAAAAACCTTTGATAGCCACAACCTGATTGTCATGGGAGGTAGTACGTCCACCGGCCTCTTTTTGGAGATACATCAAGGACACTGTGGGGACAACTGTTTTCGAAGCATGTAGAGAAAGCACTTCCCAGTGGGTAATGAGGAAAAAGGCTCAGTTCCATATTCTTAAGTTGAATCAGCTGGGCTGTTTTGTTTTTCTAGGTGTCTTTCTCTCTCGACACTTTGCCATAAAAACAAAGAAGTGGATATACTTAACAAGTATCTGATTCAACAGGGTTGCAAGAATAGGTCTTACTCATATAGCCAGGACTGAAGCCACGAACAGCATGTAATACAAAATAAAAATAAGCATGTGATAGTAGTTGCTTCCAGTGTAGGGAGGTAAAACTTCATGAAAAAGTGATGCAAAATGGCCATCCAAAATAATTACTGTGTTTGTGACATTTAAATTAATACTGAGCGAAGGTAGTGGGTGATGGGATCATCCCCTCTTGGGATTATCAAGAACCACGAGTTGTCAAAAACACAAAACAAAACTAGAGTTTGTTAGATTTGGGGCAGGATGACAAGAAATAATAGGTGGATGGAACCTTGTTAAAGAGAGATCCAGCCTAGAAGTAAGGAGAAATTTTCTGATGGAGAACAATTAATCAAAGGAATAGCTTGTCTCCTGGAGTTGTGGGTACTCCATCACTGGTGATTTTCAAAAGCAGACTGGACAACCATTTGACTTGGGTGGTATCAGGTCTCCTGCCTTGAGCAGGGGTTGGATTAGAAGCCCCTATGATTCCTTCCAGACCTATGATTCTATGTTCTATTATCCATTGTTGTTAAATAAACACACACAATTGCAGGACTGATTGATCAAAATCTCTTTTGATATAAAACAAGTACTTTTATAAATAAACCATCTGATCTTGGGACAGACTTCAACATACAACACATACACAGTTTGTTCTCAACATTTGCATCTATGGATTAAGCAAACTTCAGAGCACACCCTTCATACCAGACAAAAAATGGGCTTTCCCCCTCTCCTCCTTTGCAGTCCCCAGTTGAAACAGACTCCTCTCTGAGTTTGATCTTTTTTTGTTGCCTTCTTCTAGTGCCCCTAATTTTCACCCATCTGTTTAGTTTTCAGAGCTGTCCTGTAATAGATAGATGGACATAACAGTAAGCCCCTTAATAGGATTCTTCCTTTCCAACATTCCATTGGGTTGGGAAAAATGAAAAGATCTAGTCCAAACTCTATGTAGTGCATACCACCTCTTCATTACCACAATAAATTGGATTGTTCATACTCTTGGTACACTAATACATTGAAACGATGCATTATTCAGTTTTTCTCCTAAAATCTTAGAAAGCTTCGCAATTTCTCAGGGCTACCCAGCAGTATTCTGTACAGTGAATTAGTTTGTGTCACTTCCAGAACTCTACTAGATCAGTTCAAGGGTTACAGAGCCAGAAGTCTCATTCCCAAAATTGGACACTACAACTATATTTGGATGATAAGTGAGGACAGACCTGGTTAAAAACACCATGGCTGCCATCTAGCAGTCATTTTGACTTTGTGCCTCAAAGCTGGTAATTCTACTAAACACATATTCAATGAGCCAGTCGCAACAAAGAGGAACATCTCAAATAGGCAATAAATACTTGAGCAGGAAACCAAGCCCAGCCACTGCTAAAGTAGCCTGAAGGCTGCCATCTTCTCCTGTTCAACTGAACTGAAGTTAGACTTAGACTTATACTTAGTTTTAGAATAACTTTCTTGTCACTTTAAATATACACTAATCGGCATACATTAAAATGAAATTTCGTTGCATACAGCTCTCAAAAGTTCACCACCTCCAAAATACACCACATAAATATGACTGATTGATTGACTAAATAAATAAATATGCATATACCCACATATATCATATGATACAGAGAAACAACACAGTCTAGTTCAGATGTATACATGTACATGGCAAGAAAAACAAATCTTGCAAGTTTTCCAGACAGATGGTACAGGAACAAAGTTGTTACAGAATCTGGTAGTTCAGCTAGAAATACTTTCGGAAGTTAAAGCAACTCCTCAACCCATTCTCACTCATCCACTTTCTGCTGTGGTTCCACCATCTTCCCAATGGCCATGGGTTGGCACAATCAGGGGTGAAGAGTCTAGAGCAGTGTTTCTCTATTTTGGCACATTTAAGACATGTGGACTTCAATTCCCAGAGTTGATTCGGTGGGGAATTCTGGGAATTGAAATCCACACATTTTAAAAGTTGGCACAGTTGAAACTTGGAACACTGCTCTAGAATATCACCTTTAATGCAACAAATGAAAGTAGAAGGGAAATAGTCAGTAATGTAAACATTTTGGCTACGGGGGCAGAAAATCTAATAGCTGAAAATGGAAAAGATGTTTCAGTGCTTATGACAACATCTAAGAAATAAAGCAGGGAGTTTCAGCTTGGCTCAACTGAAGCCTGATCATTCCATTTCAGCTTTTCCATAGAGAGAACTGAAGTTTGTTTGTCTGGCTTTCATTTGAAAGAACATTTTTAATGCATGCAAACAAGCCAGAGATTATTATGCAGGCATAATTTACATATATGGAACAACAGAGATAAGCTGCCCTCCATGGGTGGGGGGTGGGGAACAGAAAAAGAAAGAGATGGGATCCAAAAAATATTTACAATGGCCTACAATATTTTTATTTTGACATTAGTGATGCGCTTCAGGAAACCATGATGTCATTTCCTTTCTGATGCTTAGTTACATAAATGCTGGAAAATAGCCATTGCAAACAACCCTCAAACAGATGGCCGTGTGTATAAAATGCAAGAAAGCAAGATCAGCCACTAACTGTAAAAATGTTCCCCCGCATATGGTATAATGTTTATTTTATAATATTCCTTCCCTCTCTGTTTCTTTCTTGGATTCTCTCTCCAAACCTTTATGTGTTCATTCTTCTAATTTTTCCAAGCATGAATTCCCAGGAGATTACTGTACACTTGTAAAGCTAAATAAATGACTATGTCCAATAAAACCACTCAAATATACATTAATCTAAACAGAATTTAATCCTTGTAACGCAACATTTATTGACCAGAATAGATTATTATTGGGGGGGGTGGGGTGTATTGAGAATCAACCATAAAACTGTTGATACTTTAAAATAAATTGTTAACACCACTAGTGTTTGTATATTTACCAGGAAATTGATCTACTGAGTTTAATGGTGCTTCCCACAGAAACCTAAATATTGTACAGGATTCCAGATTAAAGATCTCAAACAGTGAAGTCCATGAGTTTTGTTTTCAATTGTACTTGACATTAATTTTAGTTGTTTGGTATGTTTGAATAATTTGATTTCCATATTTTGTTTATGGTAAATATTTTCATGAAATCATCACAAGGAGTATTGTGGTTGTGTTTTTATGGGCATAATTCAATTGTAGACAGAAACAATTTTACAGATTAGAGCAGAACACCCAGATTAGAGCAGCAAAATCTGGAATCAACTAAGTTCCAGCATTTGATGAGTGTAATTATAACAATTATAAGATTCTGAAATTCTATAAGCATCAGGCTGTGGCTTAAATTATGCACTTTTATTTATTTTATTTTCTCATTCTAGCCTCTTTCCAAGAACCTCCAAGGAATGTGATAATTCACAAAAATTTTGAGATGAGGAAGTGGTGGGGGGAGATACATTGAGTGGCCCAACAGAACTGCTTGGTCTTTGTAGCAATTATGGTCTGTTTATTCATAATCACCATTTCCAAACTGCTTCATCAGGGAAGGACTTGCATCTGTGAAAGAACCATTCAGGTTGCATGAAATATAGATCTAATAAATAATACTGTTTCTTTGCTATTGACTAAGCACATATTGTGAATGAACAATGACGGTTTAACAATTCCTGGCTAAGCATGATGTATAGTACAGTGATTGAAATGTTACACAAAGATGGGCAAGACCGAGGTCAGGTCCATGCTCCATCATAGAGCTCTCTGGGAAACTATGGCTCAACTTACACTGAAAGTTCACTCAAATGGTTGATATTGGGTGAATAAAACTGGAGGAAGGAGTACCATGTAAACCAAATTGGGGTATTTTCTGCTCCCCACCACCATTTGGCTTTCTCTGTCCAACTCACATGAGGTCAATCAGAAATTAGAAACCAAATATAAATAAGTGTTCCACAAGGGGCAGGAGAAGAAGCCCAGTTGGCTCTTTCAGTTGGCTGGTGGCCACAGAAGGCAAAGAAGAGAAAGCACTTTTCTGCACCTGTACAATACTCATCCCGTACCTAAACCAGCCTGAGGAGTTGAGGTGATAGAGTTTGAGGACATCAAATCAGGTAACATTAGTTTGGCCCTTTACAACAGTCACAGTTTCTCATATGGCCCCTTGGGAAAATTATCTGCCCATCCCAGATGTAAATTGTCTTGAGCTTTTGGAGAACACGGAGATATGAATCAACGGACAATCATGGATGTATTTGGCCACTTTTTAAAAAGGAAAAAAGCCCAAGGCATTCAGTGTTGAGCAAATTTGTAATATTGCCCCTTTAATTTCAGCAAAAATTATTTCAGTGTGTGAGGGTGTTGGAAGCCTATTTCTTCCTTTGTTTTCATCTGCAACTGGGACTAGTTTTGCATACATTAGGGTTCTTGCAACCATAAGTAATCGCTAGATTAAAATGTCCAACACTAATAACATCAGGTAGGTCAATCTTATAATTTGAATAAGGTATATTTTGTCTCCAGCTTTTTGATATTCTGTGCTTCAGATTAATGGAGGGACTTGTCCCAGAACAAATACCAATTTTGGCTGAGAGAGTTTCTTCAGGACCAAAACAGGGAAGAAGTGAGATAAATTTCCCTTCACTTTGCATTCTACCAGCACACACACACAAAAAAAGTCAGTCTTCCTAGCTGGTAACTACTAATGGCATTTTAATTGCATAGTTGCAATGTACTGTAAGGAAGGATATATTCATTGTGAACACCTTTATTTAAAAAATGGATTACAGTGAAAAGTATCATAAAAAAGAAAACATAAGGTATTATTAATCTTTATGCTTTCCTTGAGCTGTAGGTAAAAACATATTTCAGAGGAGTTCATGCATAAGCCGAACAGTGGGTCCTATTTCATTTGAAAAAAGCAGCCACCAAATATTTAAGATGTTTTCAGTTTAGCCATTGCCTGTAGATTTATAATCTACTTAAGTATCTGTAGTAAAAAAAAATCTGATGTGGTCAGATTAAATCTGAGCAATCCAAAATAATTTGCTTGCCTGGGGCTCAACAAAGATTCAGTACTATCTCTTTGAGAATTCTGTGTGCAATGCTGTAGTTCAGATTACAGAATAGATTTTTATAAAGCCCCTATTTACTTATTTAAATGGCCTTTGATTTCTAGCAGAAACTGAACAAATAAAGCTTGTTAAGCTCTCGGATAAAATACCCCCATAGGTACAACCAATACTGTTCTGTTCGGAGCGTGGGCGCAAAGAACGGAGACGAGGCATCGGAAAGTGACTCAACTCTTTATTAGTGACTTAAGAACAGAGCTAAAATACTCGGGCAGCAGCAGCCCTTTTATAGGGATCGCTGCTGTCATAACAGCCAATGCTTTGAGTTTGCCGTGCTGGAGGCATCCAATTGGCAGCGCCCATTAACAGCCAATCAGATCAGCCTGGGATGACCAATCAGGATCCGCTGCTGGTGGGCCAATCAGAAGTGCAGGATTTTGAGCCTGCTGTGGAAGTAAAACTATTTAAGCTTTTAATTAGCGCAATTGCTTAGTCCGTAACACCCCTCCCCTCTAGGTTCCATCTGAGGGGTGGGGTGATGTACTCTCGCAAGTACGCAGGTCGTTTCACCTGTCTGCCCGATCTGCGTTGCCCCAACAGTTCTTGCCTTAGCTCTGTTTCCGATGGGCTATTTGCTGGGCTGAACGGCATGGCTGCGTCAACCACTTCGCTGGGCGACGTGGGGCTGTCATCCCTGCTTCCGTCAAGGCTGCCTCCTGAGTTTCTTGGGTTTGCTGCTGTCGCAGTGCTGCTTTGTGGTGAGGCTATCATCTGGTCCAGTTCTTCCTCGGAAGGTGAATATCCTGAGGTTGGTTGTGTTGATTTTTGGGTTTCACGAACTGCGTCGTATGTTGGCTCATTTTCGGCCCCCTCGCTTTCCCTTCCCCCACAGGTTTGAGGTTCAGGGCTAGAGACGGGTTGGTGCCAGTCTGGAACGAAGTTGGTCAATGTGGCGCTTCCACATTTTCCCCTCAGCACTTTGTAAACAGTAGGAACGAGGCCCCGTAAGTTGAATTATGGTAGCGGGGACCCACAATGGGTCACCTGAGAAATTCTTTGCGAAAACTGGGTCGCCTACCTTGAACGTGTGATGCTTGCTGCTGGACCCTAGGGGTTGTTCTGGCATGTAGGCAGGGTATATGCGGTCAAGGTGTGATCGAAGTTTCTGTCCCATCAGGAGTTTGGCTGGGGTTTTGTTTGTAGTACTGTGTGGTATAATATGTTGGAGGAGGAGCATCCTGGTTACTTTATGATAGATGTCTCCTTGTTCCATTTTTTGTAAAGTTTTCTTCACGAATTGGACCATTTTCTCAGCCCTACCATTGGTCACAGGGTGGGCAGGTGAGGTCAAGGCATGGTGTATCTCCCGATCTGCTAGGTACTGTTCAAATGCAAGAGCAGTGAATTGGAGACCCTTTGTACTTGCCTAGCTTCTCGCTGAACACATCCTGGAATTCTTGGACAAGGGCCGCTTCCCAGTCATCACTGCCAGTCTGGTTGATGCCAGCTAGTTCGATTCCTAATGGCGCAAACCACTGTAGATCCAGAAGGCTGGGCCGATCTCGATTGACGATGGTCAATGGTAAGGTTGTGGTGTGATCCTTGAAGGTGACTTGGACATTGCTGGAACCGACGACTGGAATTCTATTTCCTTGGTAGTCTTTCAGTATGATGTTTTGAGTGCTGAGGTCCTGGCGACGGATGTCAGGGATCAGCTGCTTGAAGGTTTTCCAGGATACCATCGATAGGGACGATCCAGAGTCGACCTCCATAAGCATGGTCGCTCCTCAATGGCGACCCTCACTCGGATTTTCCTTGCATCAAGGGATGAAGCATGGCCTATGGTGATGGTCTGGTGTGCCTCTTCTCATCAGGATGAAGTGGTGGCTTCTCGGTTTCTGTATTGAAAGTTCCATTGGTTGTTTTGCCGGTCCCGATTAACTGGTGGGGTGTCTGTTGTCTGTCAGAAATTGTTTTCTCTCCTGGTTGGGCTGGGTCCTTGCTTGCTTCTGCAGACCTTAGTGATGTGGCCCCTCTTCCCGCAGGAACAGCAAAGTGCATCTAGGAATTTGCAGTCGGATCGCGGGTGACTGCCTCCGCATCCGGAGCATTGGTATGGGGATTTTTGATTCTTTTGGTCCCACTGGTCGCGTTCTGACCTGAGTCTGTTGACCTCTTCTTCCTCACTTTCTGATGAGGATTCAAGGTCCTCATGGTGGGTAGTTGTTGCGTGCCTCTCGGAAAACGGCATAGCGTCGCTGGCGAGTTGGCGGTGCGGTGCATTCGCTCGGCGCATTCGAACGGCTGACTTCCTGGTTGCTTCTGCTGCAGTAGCATTGGCGATGACATCTGCGAGGGTGATGTCTCCCTTCACCATAATCTTGCTCTGGGTCGTGGGGTCTCTTAGGCCCAGAACAATTCGATCTCTCATGGCTTCCTCGAGATTTGCAAAGCCACAGAGTCCTCCTAGGTTTCTGAGGTCAGCGATGAAGTCCCCAACGCTTTCGCTTTCCCATTGGTCCCTCTGGTAAAACTCGTGTCTTCTGATGAGTGTTGGCACCGCCGGTGCATAATGGGCTCGGAGGATTGGGGCAAGGTTATCCCAGTCCATTGTCTTGACTTCTGCTGGTTTCGCAAGTGCTTTTGCCATCTTGAAAATGGCAGGCCTGCAATGGGTCAGAAATACAGGTCGTTTCTTGCCAGTCGTAGCATCTTTCAGATTGTTGGTCTCCAGGAACATCTGGAACCTGTCCATATACAAGTCCCAGTCTTCGTTAGCCGGGTCAAATGGAGTGGGTGGTATAGCGCTGCTGGTCATTCTGCCGCTTCTTCGGTGCACTCTTAGCCACGTGCTCTGCAGGGTTCATTGAGTGTTTGATCAGCTCTTAAAGTCTCCACATCCCACCTTCGTCGCCAATGTTCTGTTCAGAGCATGGGCGCAAAGAACGGAGACGAGGCATCGGAAAGTGACTCAACTCTTTATTAGTGACTTCAGAACAGAGCTAAAATACTCGGGCAGCAGCAGCCCTTTTATAGGGATCGCTGCTGTCATAACAGCCAATACTTTGAGTTTGCCGCGCTGGCGGCGTCCAATCGGCAGCGCCCATTAACAGCCAATCAGATCAGCCTGGGATGACCAATCAGGATCCGCTGCTGGCGGGCCAATCAGAAGTGCAGGATTTTGAGCCTGCTGTGGAAGTAAAACTATTTAAGCTTTTAATTAGCGCAATTGCTTAGTCCGTAACAAATACAATACTACTGCAGTCATGCTGGGAGCACTGAAGCACTTTGGGGTTGAAAAGATTCAATGGTGACATCTCTGTTGCCTGGGGGATGCCCAGTTGGGGGCTCCTTTCATGTCCCATTAAGTTGACCAATGAAGTGGTACCCATTTATTTGCTCACGGTTGCATGCTTTCGAATTGTTGGATTAGCAGGAGCTGGAGCACGTGACAGGAGCTCACTCAGTTCCACAGAACTGTGGGCCTGCCAATCATTAGCCCAGCATCCTAACCCTGTGAGCCACAGTGCTCCTATTACTTTCTTTTTTTAAAAAAATAAATTTTATTTTCAAAACACACAATACATAAATACACATAAACACAAAACATAAAAACATAAAAAT
>BHEV01044796.1:0-15737 GCA_004319985.1 Emydocephalus ijimae | reverse complement strand
CCAAGAAGCTCTGAGAGACCGAATAGTTCTGGGATTAGATGACCATATGGCGCAGAGCAAGATCATGGCCAAAGGGGACATGCCAATGTCATCAAAGACGCTACTGCAGCAGAAACAACCAGGAAGTCAGCCACCCGAATGCGCCACGCCAACGCACCACTCCATCAACTCGCCAATGATACCTCACCCCGCCTAGAGAGGCACACAACAGTGACCCATCACGAGGACCTCGAATCTCCATCAGAAAGTGATGAGGAGGAGGTCAACCGGCTCCAGTCCAAACGCGACCAACGCAACCCGCAGAATCGAAGACTACTGCACCAATGCGCGGTTGTGGGGCAAACCACCCGCGATCAAATTGCAAATTCCTCGACACGCTCTGCCATTCCTGTGGGAAAAGAGGCCACATCGGGAAGGTCTGTAGAAGCAAGCGAGGTTCCAGCCCAATTTGGAGAGAAAACAACTACCGCCAGACCACAGGGAATCATCCTATGAGTCGGGAACACTTGAACCACCAATGGAACAACCACTCCTACAGAAATAAAACACTTGCCACTTCAACGAGACGGGAAGAGGCACACCAAACCATTACCATCGGTCACGCTTCATCGTTAGATGCAAAGAAGATCCGAGTGAGGGTCGCCATCGAGAACCAACCTTGCGTGATGGAAGTCGACTCAGGGTCATCCCTCTCGATGGTTTCCTGGAAGACCCTTAAACAGTTAATCCCTGCCATCCGGCGTCAAGACCCCAGAGCCCAAAGCATTATACTCAAAGATTACCAGGGGAATCGAATTCCGGTCATCGGGTCCAGCCACGTCCAAGTGTCATTCAAAAATCGTACTGCATCGTTACCGCTGACCGTCGTCGATCGCAACCAGCCTAGTTTGTTAGGCCTTCAATGGTTCGCCCCACTCGGGATCGAGGTAGCCGGCATTCACCAAAACAGAAGCGACGACTGGGAGGAGGCCCTCATCCAGGAATTCCAGGACGTCTTTGCAGACACCCTAGATGAGTACAAGGGGACCCCGATATCATTTAACCTTAACCCTGAAGTAGCCCCCATCTGCCTTAAGCCTCATCGGGTACCTTTTTCCCTAAAACTAAAGATCAACGAGCAGCTCGATAAATTAATAGCCCAGGGTGTTTTAGAACCAACTGACCATGCTCCTTGGGAAACCCCAATCGTAACACCCATCAAACCGGATGGATCGTTGAGGATTTGTGGGGACTACCGGGCCACCCTCAATCACGCCCTTCAACAGAACGCTTAACCGGTGCCGGTGGTTCAACACCTTCTCCATTCCCTGGGGGGTGGAAAAGTCTTCACTAAATTGGATTTAGCACAGGCGTACCAACAACTGCTAGTAGATAAAAAAACCGCGGAAGCACAGACAATTGTTATGCACCAAGGCGCTTTTAAATGCAACCAACTCCAATTCGGAGTGAGCGTAGCCCCAGGGATTTTTCAAAGTCTGATGGAGAAACTTTTGCAAGGGATCAAGGGGGTCGTGCAATATTTTGACGATGTTTTAATTGCGGCCCTGAATAGAGAAGTACTAGAGAGGCGTCTTAGAATGGTTCTCCAGAAATTTAAAGACTCCGGCCTAAAGGTTAAAAAGAATAAATGTCAACTGTGTACAGAGAAAGTAGAGTTCCTGGGGTACCTAATCAATAAGCAAGGTATTCACCCCACTAATAGCAAACTAAGAGCGATCAAAAACGCCCCAAGACCCAAGAATAGGACAGACCTCCAAGCTTTCCTGCGGCTCATTAACTTTTACAACATCTTCTTGCCCCAGAAGGCAACCGTAGCTGAGCCCCTACATAGACTTCTCGACAAAAAAGCCACCTGGATCTGGGGATACCGAAAGGAGCACGCATTCCGACAAGTGAAAAACTTACTAACCTTCGATGCTGTTTTAATGCAGTATAACGAGACTTTGCCTTTAACCATTACGTGTGACGTGTCACCGTTTGGAGTAGGAGCCATTTTAAGTCATGTGTTACCAAATGGTAAAGAGGCCCCTATTGCCTATTTTCCAAGGACCTTATCGAGAGCTGAACACAACTATAGCCAAATTGACAAAGAGGCTCTTGCTGTTGTATCTGCTGTGAAACAGTTTCATGAATATGTGTATAGACGAGCTTTTACTATTATTACCGATCACAAGCCTTTGCTGGGGATTATAGTGGGAGACAAGCCAACCTCCTATATATTGTCACCTAGAATGACTCGTTGGTCGGAATTCTTAGCTGCGTACAATTATAAATTGCAACACCGCCCGGGGAAAGCCAGTCCCCACGCTGATGCATTGAGCTGTGCCCCAGTTTCGGAAACCGTCGACGACCCAGCTCCAACCCTTACGACACTCCAGATTGAAATGCTACATTCACTGCCACTAACAACCAGAGACATCGCTATCGAAAGGAAACGAGATCCTGTCCTGGCGCGAGTTCTCAGCTGGGTCGAACGAGGATGGCCAGTAGAACAAACCCCTGACGACTTCAACCCTTTCAGAAACCAGCAAACAGAACTTTTCTCGCAGAAAGGCTGCATCCTATGGGGAGACATAGTTGTCATCCCAGAGCGGTTACAGCGAACAGTTTTGAAAGCATTGCATGATGGTCACCCCGGCATCGTGCGTTTGAAAGCGCTCGCACGCGTGGTGGCTGGGCATCAATAAGCAGATCGAAACCTGGGTGAGGACTTGTCTAAAGTACCAAGAAGTCAGCAGTGCCCCACCTAGAGCAACTCCAATGGAGTAGGAACCCCCCCCCCAGGGGCCGTGGTCCCGCATCCACATTGACTTTGCGGGACCTACTAAGGGACATACGTTCCTCCTAACAGTGGATGCCTATTCCAACTGGCTCGAAATCCACAAGATGAAGACTACTACAACTGATTCAGTCATCCACAAATTAAATAAACTATTTGCAACACATGGAGTGCCAGACGTTTTAGTCTCCGATAACGGACGCCAGTTCACGGCCCTGGTGTTCGAACAATACTTAGTGGACCGGGGCATCCGCCATGCGCTAACCTCGCCGGCTCACCCTGCGGCCAGTGGAAGGGCTTAGTGCATGGTCCAATTTCTTAAAAAAACTCTCCACAAGATTGACCATGGGGACATTGACGACAAACTGAACAGAATACTCCTACTCCAACACATCACCCCGCACAGCGTAACCAACAAAATGCCAGCTGAACTGTTAATGGGACGCAGACTTTGCTCCCACCTCAACCGTCTACACCCGGCCTACACACCAGAGAAACCCTGTGGATCTAGAGGAAAGTGCCGCGAATTCAAGGAAGGCGACTTAGTCTTCACTAAAAATCTTTCCAGCGAACCGTTGTAGGTCGAAGCAACCGTAACCCAATCCACTGGGCCCAGATTGTACCGTGTACAAACAAGGGATGGGAAAATATGGAAACGCCATATAGATCAGCTTCGCTCTAGGTTGCAACCCAGTTCCCACGACTCCTGTGACCCTCAAACTGAGGGGGGAGGGGATGTCGAGGGAACCGAATTTGAGATGCTGGATGACGAAATCGAAGGAAGTCAGCAGCCCGGTGTGTCACCTGAAGAAGAATCAGGAATGGGGGTTGCCTCACCACAGAGAAATACCTTAACGGAGGTGAGCCCGCAGAGACTGGAGGACAACAACGACAGAACCAGCGGCGCCGAGTCGTCCAGTGAGGATGCGGAACCGCCTGTACCAGATAAATCAAAAAACATTCCACCGAAATCGGACTACAGACAGGAACCGGTGGGATAGTGCAAATCTAACAGATAGTTGAAACAACCTGCATATCTACGGGATTACGTCACCGCACCCCTCAAACGGAACCTAGGGGGAAGGGGTGTTATGAACTAATAAAGGCGTTTAATAGAGTTTTAACAACCTTAACTAAAAAGCAGGGTTTTAATCCTGCACTTCTGATTGGCCGATAATAGCGACATTGGATTGGTCCTTCCTGGGAAATCTGATTGGCTGTTAACGGGCCAACTCTCATTGGTTAAGGGTTTAACACTTCCATGTTTTTCATTGGCTAATAGGACAGCAGCCAACCCTATAAAATGGCTGCTGCTGCCCAAGGTGATTGCTCTGTTCAGTATGCTTAATAAAGAGTTGAAGTTCACTGTTCACTGCCTCGTCTCCGCTCCTTGAACCCATGCGCAGAACTTAACAGCCTGCATGTGAAACATCTGGCCCATGGGCCACCAGTTTGTCACTCCTGCTCTAGATAATCCATTTCATCCAGCAACCTTTGGAGCTGCTATGCTACCACCTTTTTAATAACCTTCCCCATAAAGAGAAGATTGGAGACAGATCAAAAATTATCCAACAGGACGGAATCCAGCAATGGCTTTTTAAGAAGAAGGAAGCCCACGGTTTCTTAAAATGCTAAGGCACCACACCCTCCTGCAAGGAAGCATTTGTTTTGGTCCACCAGCAGCCTGTGGAGACGGCAGCAGAATTGGACAGTGGGGAAGAACATGGGCCAGTCCGGGAGTCTGGGGAGGACTCGCATGAGGGTCCTGTGTCTGATACAGAGATGGGGCCAGAGCCATCTGGGAGCTATGTGCTGACTCTTGAGCATCCAGCAGCAAGGCAGAGAAACAAGGGGAGCCTGTTCCCAGTGTGCATGTGCACAGAGCTGCCAGAAGGCAAGAGCAGTTAAGACAAAAGGGGCGACTCAGAAATAAGGCTTGGAGGTGATTGTCCCTCCCATAAGGTATAAAAGAATTGCAAAGGGACAGGAACATTTGCTGGAAGCAACATCATTTGTTCTGTTCAGATTAAACCTGGAAGCTCTGTGTGGACTTTGTATTTCCTTTTGCTTTTTACAGTTAATTTGGCATTTTAGTTGTTGGCAGCAATTCAAAGGAGACAAAGGTGGGTGCTTATCTTGGGAGCTATGTGCTATGTGCTCGGGAGCTTCACCCCCTGATTTCTACTTCTTGATCTAGGAGAGTTCCCTTAAAACCAGACAGCTCCCCTTCCATTGCTAAAGAGAGGGCAAAGTTGCAACAAGTTTATCTTAGTTGTTGTGATCTCAAGCTATAAAATTCTGACAGATTGCCTAGATGCCTAGGCAATTGAATGAGTTGAAGAGGCATATGGAGGCCTTCGAGTCAAAATTCGCAGTAGGGAATCTCTCTTTTTCATCCTTAGTCTATGAAGTGCCATCTAGTGATGAGGCTACATAAATAAACGTATGGCTAATGAAGACTATATGTATAAATACATGGTTAATGAGGAGTTGTGAGTAGTGTCTGTATTCTAAATCAGATCTTTTCATATCTGAATTCCATTCAGAAACAAGCAGAATGTTAGCAAATTAAATGCTACACTTCTCTTTTCCTATTCATGTTAATACTTGCCTGTCTCCAATTTAAATGTAAAAAGCTCACAAATGACTTAACAGAATAATCAAAGCACATTTCTTATGTATGTCCCTGTGAACCATTCCAGCCTTTAAATGGAGAAAATGTTCGAATAAAGTGACCTGGATAATAACTTTGTTCCTGCTGAATGGTGTCCAACTACCTGTCTCCCTGTAGATATCTTCAGTCCAGGTTTTCCCAGTTATTAGCATTGGAAGCAGATGAAGGGGTTGATTGAATGTTAATGTGCCTTTGAGGCATTCTTCCTGGTGACCTTCATTTCTAGGGGGTCAGATTACTTTCCTGCCCTAGAGGCTCTGCATTATTGATTCATCTGCCTCTAAACAGATGCACCACAAGATATCAGCTTCCCAATATCAGGACTTGGAAACAGAGATATTTAATGTATTTGGGAGGTACTAAGCTACAGAAGTTGACAGGCTTCTAAGCACTAAGAACATATGAGTCTCTCTAGGAACAAACAAACAAATAAACAAACAAAAAATGTAGCAATAGTTATATCTCCAAGGAAAACTCAAAGCAATTATCTAAGGTTAAAAATAAAAATCTCCAACACACCAGAAAGGTCTACTTATAAACATGCCCAGTGAGATCCTTGATCTGTTTGTTAAGAAAGTTGCCATCACAATGTGTTTCCTTGCATTTCCCTGCATATTTAAGTATATAAATATAAATTCAATCCAAGTTAATTTTATGAATTACAAAGTGTAGCAGGGTGAAAAACTGAAAGAAAAGTATTGTTTCTCCTCAGTTACAAAATAATTATTAGGTCTATATCAGAGATAGTATTCAGCAGGTTCCGACCAGTTCTGGAGAACCGATAGCAGAAATTTTGAGTAGTTCGGAGAACTGGCAAATTCCACCTCTGACTGGAAATTTTATAGTGTTCTTCCCCTGCCATGACCACCAAGCCATGCCTATAGAACCGGTAGTAAAAAAATTAGAATCCCACCACTGGTCTATATGGTGTATTCCACATGAGAACTTGTAGGAAATTTATAGAGAAATTCAGGAACCAGAACTAAGCATGTCGCACCAATTGGCCTAATTTCAGTCTGACATTAGAAAAGGCCAAAAAGGGGGAAGGAGGAAATCAAGTACCATATGATAACATATGTCATAATCAGAAATTATTGAACACACTGGACAGAGCACTTAATATTTATTTTTGCTCCTTTGTTCCCCTGCAATATCTTTCAGACTCTAAATAGAATCAATAAAAAATACACTTTTAACTGACAGAAAAAAAACGTCTTTGAACAGCCTTCCCTAAACTTACACCAGAAATGGTGAGTGCAGTTCATTGAAGAAACAATCATTCAGATAGCAATAGCACTTAGACTCACATACCACTCCACAGTGCTTTTACAGCCCTCGCTAAGCAATTTACAAAATCAGCATATTGCCCTCAACCAGAGGTGGTATTCAGCAAGTTCTGACCGGTTTTGGCGAACTGGTAGCGGAAATTTTGAGTGGTTCAGAGAACCATCAAATACCACTTCTGAATGGAGATTTTACAGTATCTTTCCCCTGCCACACTCACCAAGCCACGAACACCAAACCATGTCCACAGAACTGGTAGTAAAATTTTTTTGAATCTCATCACTGTCCCCAACTATCTGGGTCCTCATTTTACTGACTTTGGAAGGATAGAAGGCTGAGTCAACCTTGAGCCTGGTGAGATTTGAACTGCCAAATTGCAGGCAGTCAGCAGTCAGCAGAAATAGCCTGCAGTGCCACACTCTAACCACTGCACCACCATGGCCCAAAGGTGCTTTTTTCTTTTTTTCTATTTTAAAATAATATTTATTGAACATATTTCTACATTTAAAACACATTTCACTCATTACAGTGTATTCATAATGGTGTTCACCCACATTGACATATTTCTAAATGTGTAGGTTACTACCAAGTATTATTACAGTCATTCCTACATTCAAATTAACACAGTTATTTACATAATTATTTACATGGTTATACACAGTATTATTTCCATAGTTACCATAACTCCTACCTATCTTTCATCCATCTGCTTTATGTCTACCTTCTAATCTGTTATACTCTTGGTTCCAAATCTCACGGTACTCTGTTTCTCTTCTCTCTTTCAATTCCATTGATAACCTGTCCATCTCTGCACATTCTAAAACCTTTTTTTATTATCATGGTGTCGGAAGGAATATTGTCACATTTCCAATTCTGAGTGAAGGCAATTCTTGCCACAGTTATTATATATGGTGTATTGATTTTTTTTGTCAATTTTATATTTTAATTTACCCAATAAAAATATCTCTGGTTTCAGTTCAGTTTTTTGTTTTGTAATTTCTTCTAGCCAATTCTTGATTTTGAGCCAATGTTTCTTAGCTTTAGGGCAGGTCCACCACATATGGAAAAATGTTCCCTGTTCATGGTCACATTTCCAACAATTTGCAGATCTGTTAGAGAACATTTTAGCCAGCCTTGCCAGAGATAAGTGCCAGCAATAGAACATTTTATACAAATTTTCTTTATAGGCTGCTGATCATATTAATTTGTAATTTATTTCCCATAATTTTTCCCAATTTCCCAAATCAATGCTATATTCAAAAAAATTTGCCCAGATTATCATGGTCTCCTTTACTGTTTTTTCTTCTATTCAAAATCTTAAGAGATAATTATACATCTTAGTAATCATTTTTTCCTCTGTCCCCTATAATATTTTATCTAATTCCTGTTAATCTTTGTGTATCTCATATTGCTCTCTATCTTTCTTACACCTTGTTTGGATTTGTAGATATGGCCACCAATCTATCTCTATTCCTTGTACCTTCAATTTTTGGTTTAATTTTAATGCTCCTTGCTAGTCTAATAATTCTTTATATCTAACTAATTTAAGTCTAAGACATTAGGATATATCATTGTCTCCAAAGATGCTTTTTTCAAAAGGCAACTGGACTTTTTTTTGTTTTTTTATCTTGAAGATCTTTCACTTCTTTGAGAAGCAAAGCAAGTCCAGTTGCTTCTTGAAAAAAGCACCCTTCGGACAAGCATGACTTGGATGATTGAGAATCTCCATAGGCAATTATCCAGATGACAAAATCATATTTACATTTTATAAAAAACAAAATTAAATGAATCACACATACAAAAACAATTATTTTTGTTTATTCTATAGATTGGACCAAGAAGCCTAGGTAAAGTACACTGAGAGTTATAGAATAAGTAGAGTTTTATTTATATTCTGATACTTTTTCAGACTTTGGCAAGACTACCAAGAACAGCAATGGTGAACTGAAGATGACTACATTTCATGGAGCTGATCACCGTGAAAAGAAGAACCAGTAAACAGACTAGAACTACTCTCAGGATCAAGAAGTCTTTCTCACAATTTGTTCTATGGTTGAACTTCATATATAGCCCCTTTCATCATGAATATGGGATGCTAAAAGACCATCCAAATGTGTAATAGGATGTGAGTTTCCTTTTCTGGGTAGCTTTTAGAAATCCTTTGAGTCTTGCAGAAAATGAGAAGCCAAATATAATTTTAAGATGGCTTTATTTAGATTTCTGTTTGGGCATAATGGAAAAATAAGATTTTGAAAATATTATATTGATATGGGCTTTATTTAAAGTTTGAAACTGTTAAGTTCTGCGCATGGGTGTAAGGAACGGAGACGAGGCAGTGAACAGTGAACTTCAACTCTTTATTAATCATGCTGAACAGAGCAAAACCCTAGGGCAGCAGCAGCCCTTTTATAGGGTAAGCTGCTGACCTATTAGCCAATGAGAAACATGGAAGTGTTAAACCCTTGAACCAATGAGAGTTGGCCCATTAACAGCCAATCAGATTCCCCAGAAAGGACCAATCCTATATCGCTATTATCGGCCAATCAGAAGTGCAGGATTAGAACCCTGCTTTTCCTTAAGGTTTGTTGAAACTTTATTAAACGCCTTTATTAGTTCATAACAGAAACAAACTTTAGAAACAAAGAATTATTTTGGATATGTAATACCCTTGACCTGACGAATCAAAGGTTTTGGAAAATAAAATACTGTTCCAGAGAAGGCCTTTGACATGGGCATTTAAGCAGTTTTTGACAATAAAATGCTGCATTCTAAACAAGGAAGGACATTAATTTTACTCCTCTATTGTCAGCTGGCACTGCTGTTGTATTCATATATATTCCTGTTTTCCAAACTTTCCCTGATAACCTGCATCTCCAGATAGATAATCTTTTTACATGTATTAACAGAATCTGAAGGAATGCTGGTGTCCTATTGTTGGAATGATCTTACTATTTTTCAAAAATATGAGTGGAAAAGAAATAAATGGTGGAATTGGAGATATTCCTGATTGTATATGCAGTATGGCTTACCCAAAATTATGACTATCTCATCCAAACAAATCAGCTAAATATATTTTCATTAATACAAAAAGAGACACTTTTTCTGCAGAAGATAGAAGATTTTGCTCACTGATTCCTCTCCAATATTTATATTTCTAGAGTACCTGTTCCCAAATCTGCATGACAAAAGATGCATCTATGTCTGTGTAACTGAATGAAAATATATTTTTTGTGCTTGGTTTCACATACATATGCCCTTTTCACCCATACAAAAAGTACGTATATGAAATTTGGAACAACATTCAATAAATGCATTCTCCTTGTTCTCCATGTCTTCAATATCCAATATGAGAAGGAATGTTCACATAAGGTTGATACTTACTTTGCAAATGTTCTTCTTTCAATAAAGAAAATTAAGCCTTTTTTTTTTGGAACATCAAATATGAAACTAACTGATGAGATGTTTCATCTCTCTGGTATGCTGCTACAAACAATACACTAAGAGATTCAGATAAATGGTTATGCTAATAGATACAGCACTGGAAGACAGAGGATGGGTATGGTTAAACAGAGGCAAACTCAGAGCGTTTAAGCGTTTATGTAGTAGTACAGTGAAATTGTGTTTCTCCAAAAAACTTTGAATTGGTAGAACAATGTGATCGAAAATCCAACTCCCAGCATTCCCCAGCCAGCATGGGGAATGCTGCATGTTGAAGTGTATCCATCTTCAAGTAGCCAAGATGACAAGCAATGCTGAAGACTGATAATCAGTTGAAGTGCTTTTGAAGGCCATAAGCTATTTGCGTTGTAGATTCAAGAGTCATAAGAACACAATCATTTTAGTTGTAGTATGCTTGATCAGGCACCTAGTTCATTAACTCTAGCAGTCTGTTTGCATAGAAGTCAACCAAATGCATAAGAAAGATTACTAGTCTTTCAACAGATAGCCTTCAGAGGCAGCCACATTGCCCTCAAGGCTTAGCTATTGATCTCCAGGGTTTTTGTTAAATGGTAGAACTTGGAACCTAGCTGGGACATTTTGGATTGTACTCTGCTGGAAAAGACCCCAAAGGTCCCATTTGTATTGGGACACTGAAAAATCATCTACATTTGAAATGGTTAAGGATGTCTTTATCCTGATGTGATTTCACAGAAATTAGTAACAGAAAAATTGAGGATTTGTCTTTAAAACTCTAGTTACTACACTGGACATCAAAGTAACGTGCTTGCAGCATAAATTTAATTATTAATAGCATTATATTATTTATTTGTTTCTTCATTCATTTATTACATTTTTGTGAGAAATATGTGAGTTTTCCTTTTATTTTTTCCCAGTTAAAACATTATGAAATATCTTGGTTTTAGAGGAAACAATTGACCCAAATCCAGCCAGCAAAATGTGTGGTCAAGCGGAGTTTTAAATTGAGTCTCATTAGACTAGATTCAACATGCTAACTACTTCACTACTAGTTCCTATCATATTTTCATCTTAGTGTGAGTTCCAAAAATCCAAACAAGGAAATAAATTCATTACATTTAACTCAACTAACATGAGCCTTTTTCCTATGGATGCAATGAACTTTCATATTCAAAATCAAAAATTTCCATATCCCAAATTGAATTTATGATATAAACATATGAAATATGGAAATCAACTGATATGGAAATATGAAGCTCCAAGGTCTCTCACACAGTTTTGGATATGGAAATATGCAGGGCTGGGATGCTACCAGTTCTGCCAGGTTCTATAGAGCTGGTAGCTCTGAAGAGCAGGAGACACAGAACTGTGTTTGCTGCTGTTTGGCCCACCTACTCACCTGGGCTCTTACCTGTCCTTTATTTCCTGCTTTTTCAACCTCAGCTGCTTTGCACGGCACAGCTGAGGTTGAAAAAGCAGGAAAAAGTGGCTTTTCAAATGCTGCACACCTGCATGCAGTGCTTTTAGCTGTCCAGGAGGCACAGCCTAGGGTTATTTTACACACGTGCACAGCATGCATCAGGCGTGCATATACGCAAAGTATGTATGCACACGCAAAACGTAATCACCGAACCGGTAGTAACGCCAGTTGAATCTCACCCCTAGAAATATGAATTTCCATATCCAAAACTGTGAGAGAAATCTTGGCGTCCTAGTGGACAATCACATAAATATGAATTTGCCTTGTGCAGCAGCAGCAACAGCAGCAAAAAAAAAAAAAAAAAGGACAATCTTAGGTTGCATTAACAGAAGGATAGAATCAAGATCACATTAAGAATTAGTACCACTGTATAAAAAGCTTAGTAACACCACATTTAGAATGCCACATCCAGTTTTGTTCACCACATTACAAAAAAGATGTAGAGATGCTGATAAAAGTGCAGAAAAGAGCAACAAAGATGATTAGGGGCTGGAGGCTAAAACATATGAAGAATGATTGCAAGAATTGGGTTTGTATAGACTAGTGAAAAAAGGTACTAGTGTTCCAATATTTAGGAACTGCCACAAAGAAAATGGCATCAACCTATTTTCCAAAGCACCAGAAAGCAAGACAAGAAACAGTGGACAGAAACTAATCAAAGAGAGAAACAACCTAGAACTAAGGACAAATTTCATAACAGTGAAGCAAGTGGTATGGCTTGCCTTCAGAAATTGCGGGTGCTTTTAAGAAGAGACTGGAAATTCTGTACCAATTCAGAGTTTGTACATTTGCATCATTTCCTGCCAAAATAGTTGCCCAGAAAACAAGATTTCAAAACCACAAACCCGTGGAAAAAGCAAGCCTTCTTTAAATTTACAAGCTGTGTAGGTGTCTTAGAGGTTAAAGGCATTAAGTAGATTGAGGTGAAAGCCGATCATTTATAATCAGCTATAATCACATCCAATATGCAAAATCAGATAAAAATTGGACAGCAGTGGTTTAGAATTAAATAATCATTATCCACCACTACCCCCCAACATCCTTTAAATTATAACATTGTTCTGGCAGCTGCATGTTCTATTAGAAGGGAGACAAAATCTATTTGTGGGGGGGAGATCATTTATGAGCAACAGGTACCCCCTGGACTCCCAGTTTGCCAAAATGCAGGCACTTTGAACCTTTCCTGCTGGCCAAGTGCTGCTTTTCCCTTGGTGATTGACTTGTCAGAGAGTGATTGAGAAGACTGGCAAGTGAAAACTGCTGTGCTTGTTTTATGTGTCTTGTGGTAAATGTTGGAATATGTACAGGACTGCCCATTTGGGATGACTTTTGACACTATTGAATGGAGATGGATGAACCTGTCATTCCCTAAGTTTTATAAGTGACCAGCCAAATGTCCATTCAGTCCCATTCAGTTTCTTATCGGTTCACTGGACTGTTTTTTTTTAAACTTATGAACAAAAATACATATACAGATGTGTGTGCAATGTCCTGGCATTGATCCTTGAGCAAATGTGTGGGAACAGAGGCAGCAATTTTCCAAAGCAGATTAATTTTTGCAACCACCTCCTCTGATATTCTTAAGTTATCACTAATGTTTTATAATGTTGTCTAATGCTGGAAAAGATTGAGGGCAATAGAAGAAGCGAATGACAGAGAATGAGGTGGCTGGACAGAGTCACTGAAGCAATAGGCATGAGCTTAAATGGACTCTGGGGGATGGTAGAGGACAGAAAGGCCTGGAGAAATGATGAAGATATACCTCTGGCCAAAAGGATTGAATCAGAAAATGTGAAGAAATTGCTTTTATTATTTATTAATATGATCATTGATTATTACTTTTTTTTTATGATACTGTAATCCCTTTTTCTTGAGATGGAGTCAGGGTGACCAAATGGATCCGAGCGTTTTCTGGCCAGATGCTTTTCCTGATGCCAACCCAGAGTTCACAGTAGATATTTTCTCTTTGCCCCCTGATAGAGAAACATCTGCCATTGTCTAGGATTGTGTTGTGAATGCATAAAGGTTAAATAAATTATCTTGAGCTTGGAGTTAAGTGCAGGGTTCTGGCCCTGCACTTCTGATTGGCTGTTAATGGCAGGATCAGATTGGCCCGTTCAGGGGAATCTGATTGGCCATTAACGGAACATTCGTATTGGTTAACGGAGCTCGCGCTCCTGGGTTGTTTTTGGTTAAAATAGTTATTGGGTTGCCTATATAAGGAAGGCTATTGCAGCCGTCCAGTTTGAGCTGTCACCATGTAAATAAAGAGTTGAAGTTCACCGTTTCACCGGCTCGTCTCCATTCTTTCTTGCCCATGCTTCAAACTTAACACTGGCGACAAGAATGGGATGTGGAGATGGCAGAGCTGACTGAACAAAGAAGAAGAAGCCGAGCACGTGACTGACGACGCACAACGCTGGAACCATGTCCAGCGGCGTCATACCACCCGCTCCGTTTGACCCAGCGCAAGAGGACTGGGAGTCCTACATGGATCATTTCCAAATGTTTTTGGAAACTAACAATTTGAAGGATGCCTCAACCGGGAAGAAACGGGCGGTATTCCTAATGCATTGCGGACCAACCGTATTTAAGATGGCTAAAGCACTAGTCAAGCCAGCTGAAGTGAAGGCTGTGGACTGGGACATCCTCGAACTCTTACTAAGAGCTCATTATGCACCGACCGTGTCCACGCTTGTAAGACGGCATGAGTTCTACCAAAGAAACCAGCGAAAAGGAGAAAGCATCACCAATTTCATCGCAGACCTCCGAAACCTGGGAGGCCTCCGCGGGTTCGCCGACCTGGAAGAGGCATTGAGAGATAGAATAGTCCTGGGATTAGATGCACCAGGCGTGCAGAGCAAGATGATGGTGAAAAGCAACATCAGCCTTGCTGATGCCATCGCTGATGCGACTGCAGCAGAAGCNGTGCTGGCTCCAGGGCCAACCATTCCAGGTCCGAATGCAAATTCCGCGACGCACTCTGCCATGAGTGTGGAAAGAAAGGCCACATTGGACGGGTCTGCCAAAGCTCACAGGGAACTGGCCTGGCCTCGAAGGGGGCTAACTATCGCCAATCAACAGGAAACCGTCCTGTAAGGTGAGAATCAGTAAACCACTCCTACAGAAACCGAACCTTGAATCGCCCTATGAAGCGAGAAGAGGCTCATCAAACTATCACTATCGGTCACGCCTCTTCCTTGGATGCCAAGAAAATCCGAATTGCAGTGGCCATCAAAAATCAGCCTTGCCAAATGGAAGTCGACTCGGGATCGTCTCTCTCGATGGTTTCCTGGAGGACCCTCAAACAACTCATCCCTACACTCCGGCGCCAAGACCTCCGTTTCCAAAGACTTATCCTTAAAGACTATCAAGGGAATCAGATTCCAGTCATTGGATCCAGCCGAGTCCGGATCTTATTCAAGAACTGCACAGCGTACTTACCTCTGACGGTGATCGACAAAGATCGACCTAGCCTACTAGGCCTCCAATGGTTTGCGCCACTTGGCATTGAAGTGGCAGGCATTAACCAAATCAGCGGCAGTGATTGTGAGGAGGACCTCGTACATGAATTCAGAGATGTCTTCTCGGAAAAACTAGGCGAGTACAAAGGGACCCCGATATCATTCAGCCTGAATCAAAAAATAGCTCCCATCCGCCTTCAGCCCCGTCGAGTTCTGTTCGCTTTAAAGCCGAAAATCGATGAACAGCCCGACAAGTTAATAGCTCAAGGGGTGTTAGAGCCAACCGATCACTCTCCTTGGAAGACCCCAATCATAACACCAATTAAGCTGGATGGTTCGATTAGAATTTGTGGGGAATACTGGGCCACTCTGAACCACGCCCTACAGCAAAACGCATATCCGGTGCTGGTGGTGCAGCACCTCTTCCATTCCCTGGGGGGCGGAAAAGTCTTCGCTAAATTAGACTTAGCTCAAGCATATCAGCAACTACCTGTTGATGAAAAGGCGGCACAGGCACAGACGATTGTAACGCACCGAGGTGCCTTGAAATGCACCCGACTCCAGTTCGGAGTCAGTGTAGCCCCGGGGATCTTTCAGAGCCTTATGGAAAGGCTACTATAAGGGATTAAAGGCATGGTC
>BHEV01044795.1:0-10232 GCA_004319985.1 Emydocephalus ijimae | reverse complement strand
CATACAGTTTCTTCAGCATGTGAAAAGGCATACAGTTTCTTCAGCATGTGAAAAGGCATACAGTTGTTACATTTGAATGCTGCATAATTACAGCACTACAGACCCTCTGGACCCAGAGTGCGCTGACACAGACCTTACCCCGGAAGAAGCCCTGCATCCATATTAGCCAGGAGATTGGGTGTGGATCAAGTTCTTCACCAGAACCTCACCTTTACAACCCAGGTGGAAAGGACCCTACCAAGTCTTACTAACTACACACACCGCCATAAAGGTTGCAGAACGAGACTCTTAGATACATTGGACACATGCAAAGGCAGCAGTCATAGACCACAGCCAAACTCCACCACAATCAATCCCACCCATCAAACTCAAGAAAAATCTGGACACAGATCAATGGACGCTTGCAGTATTCTTCAACACCATTGAACCATGCAACTGTGAGGAACCAAGTGCAAATGTTGAATTACACAAAACTCGACTCCCAGGTGCTGAGTTGTAAAACTCTATTTTTTTTATTTTTATTTTTTTCTCTTACCTTCTCTATTTTTTTCTTTTTTCCCCTTTTTCTTCGTATTTTTTTTTAACAAGGAAGAGACTTCAGTAATTTTTGAGACTTGACCTATACCTTATTTTTACATTTTATTGTTACCTTTTTTTTACATTGTACTAAAAAAAAAAGTGAGGGGGGAGAAAAGGAATCTAGCAATGGGAAACATAAAATGCAATATATACTATGTATTATTATCTGTAACAATTGTAACACTTGTAACACAAGCAACTGCGTTCCTGGAACCAAAGCTTATCCCAGAGAAAGGAAACCTATGGGAATATTTAGCAAGGGAAATATTCAACACCACTAACTTTTGCTTAGCAGAAGGGAAATCAGTCAAGGACATCTTAACCACGTGCCTAATGGGAGTGGCAACTAGACCACATAACATCATTAACTATACCACATTTAGAAACCTTCCTGACTCCTACGAAAGCATTTTTAGCTGGGGCCACTCTACAAAAACCAAAGACCACACCGTGTACACCCTACACATTGCTGCAGCAACCACCTCTGAGAGATGCTTTAATGTCACTGGGTGCAGCACACCTAAAGTCACAGAATGCACCAGCCTTAGCAACACAGAACTAAAATGCAACTACACAGAGACCATATCATTCCCATATAGTTACCTGAAGCTCCCACTAGGGTGGTTTTTTTCCTTTCTGGCTTAAAAGCCTACTCATACCTTCCTGCAAATGCCACCAACGGCCCTTGCATCTTGGGAAGGTTAATCATGCTTATGTCATCCTTACAGAGATGGCATAGGAGAGCCTTCCAAACCCTAGACTCAGACTGTGACTCCAAAGTCTCCATTCTCACCAAAGCAGAATATGTCTCGTTGGCAATATCCCTAGTGGGGATACCTGGATTGGCAGTGCAAAATTCTAGAAATTTGAATAGCCTAGCATGTACCCTAACAAAAGGCTTGAATTCGACCTCCCATACCCTGGATGCCCTTAACAGAGAACTGAGGGAGGTCAGAGAAGCCACCCTGGAGAATAGGGCAGCAATAGACTTCCTCCTCTTGAAGCATAATTATGGCTGCGAAACATTCCATGGGATGTGTTGCTTCAACCTAGATGAAACCTCAGGACTCGTAGAGAGGGATATCCACCACCTGAAAGAGCTAGCTCAAAATATTGGTCATGAACAATCATTCCTAGACTTTTCATGGCTCTTCTCGTGGATACCAGATTTCCATTGGTTCAAAATCCTTACAACAACCATAGTCACTATTTGTGTCTTTGGAGCCCTCATTTGTTGCCTCTGTCGATGCATACCACCCTGTCTTAGTTGCCTAAAGGCCTGTATCCCCTCTCAGAAGAGAAAATCAGACAGGAGGCCATGGTGATGATCCAGATTGATCATGAATACCAAGTATACCCAGACACCCAATCAGAGACCGCCCTCTAAAAATAAAATAAAAATGAAGGATTGTGGAAAGGGAACTTCACGAAGACAGTAGTGTCACAAAAACAGGAAAAGCCCAAGGGGAACATCAGGTCAGCAAAATATAAATTACACAAAATATAAATTACAAAAGGGACAGACAGGAGATTGCCACAGAACAAATATGAAAAACTATCTTAAAGCTAAAAGAGATTAGAGAAAACCAATAATACAATCTAGCCACTCCACAATCCAGCCACCCCACCCTTCCGCACCCCGCAGAGTTTGCCCTCCGGCCGGAATAAAGACAAACTCAAAGAGGATTTGAAATATTAAGCACAAATACAAACATACACACAAAATCAATTACAAAGGGAGAAAGGGGTATAAAAAACCAGGGACTTACCATAAGAAGCTAGCTAGCCCAGGAACGCAGACTTCTCGCTGTCCCTCGCCTTCCTGAAAAATAAAAAGATACAGCTTTCAAGCAGTTGTCCCTATCCTTGTGCTGGAGCTCTCCCAGCGGGAACATTGAATCCACGAAGGAAAGGCATTTTGGCACCTTTCAACACTACTATTAACTGTTTAACTTCTCTTTAACCTGTTAGCAATAATATGATTTGTTGGAGTTAATGTAATGGTGAATCTAGTTATTAGTATATGGTTTGCATTTTGTCTGAACTCAACAATGTGATTATTCAATAAATAATAGGTCACCAAACCATGCTGTTTTACACTGACCATTAATTAGTTTACCATGGTTTCTGACAAACAACAAATCAGAAGGAACCACTTTTTACTTACTGCACATACCAGGGTTGGAATCAAGAAAGAAGTGGAAGGATTAGAATATTATTCTTGATTTAATTTCCTTTACTATCATGTTTAGTTTCAATTATAGTTTACCTCCATTTTCATATAATGTTTCTGAGCTTAAACATTACACTTTGATATTCTTTTGAGAGCTGTCGATTGCACACACTTTGAATAAATCATGGTTTGCATTCCCACTAACTGGATGATCAGTGATTAGGTCTGTTGGAAGAAATATCCATTTAGTTCAGTCCCAAACTGGGAGAAAGACACTGGAAATGATTGGACAAATGTTTAAAGATGAACAGAACCATCAGCATTTATGGTTCTAGTGCAGCTGACCAATTAGTTTGATGACTTCATGGATTTTTATAAATTTCAGGGATGCTGCTAGGGGGTTGTGCAATGTCTGAAATGCCTTTAGGATTAGGAGATTGTGTCTTCTCTAAATAGTAGTGGTTTTCTCCTGTACTGTTCTTAATCCCACCACGCTGGAGCTGAAAGTCTTTGTAGATAGGCTGCCCCAATCTTTCTGAACACGAAATATCTGCTAGGGAGGGCATTGAGAAAGACTAAGTCTACTTTCTGCCTTTAAAAAAACATAATATTCTGCCTTTTTAATATTCCTCAAAATATTTCATTCTTCCGTAGATTTCCCAGAGGTCAAAAATGCAAAATTTGAGTCCAGTTAATGACATAAATTTAATGAAACGATTTGCAGAAGGTGATGAGAGGCAATAAACAAGTTTTTGTCACGTAAGAGGGTTAACTTTAAGCAGAAACGTTTGTATTTTTAGTTTCTGCGTTTCTGCAAGGAGGGAGTTTCCTGAATATGGTAACTCCCTTTGATACAAAACGAGCGATTTGCGCTACATAGGAATCTATAGTTATCCTGACGATATTAATTCAAGAAATAATTGCTGAAATTCTCTTCATGAAACAGAAACCAGTTTTTGCAAGCAAGATAACTTGTGGGAATTTTATCTCTACTTTCTTTTATCTATCGTCGCAAGCGGCTACTTTTTTTTCCATATCCGGAAGTATACTATAAATATAACTCTACGATCCTGTAAGTGAGGTAATTAGATTTAGCTACGGGAAAAGTTTTCGAAACGGTTGAGAAGCCAAGATGGCGGCAGCTGGAGGTGGCGGCGATTTGGACGCAGGAGGCTACGGCGACGAAGATGTCGACCTCCCAGGCCTGGAGGGCGAGGCGGGGCCACAGTCAGAGCCTGACTCGGAGGTGTTTTCGTGTGTGGCCCACTGCTCCGACCTCGCCTGCAACCAGAACGAACAGCGGCAGTTTGGCGCCTTCTGTGACGTCACGTTAGCCTTCAGTGGCGGCAGCGAGGAGGAGGAGGAGGAGGAGAGGGGAGGGGCCTTCCGCGGCTCCGAAACCCCGCCGCGAGAGTTCCGGGCTCACCGCTCCGTCCTGGCAGCAGCCACCGAATACTTCGCTCCTCTCCTCCTGGGCGACTTTGCGGAGTCCCGCTCGGGGCGGGTAGAGTTACGGAATTGGAGTTCGGGAGCGGGACCAGACCCGGAGACGATCGAGGCGGTCATCAGCTTCATGTACACGGGGAGCATTCGCGTCAGTCCTGGCAACGTGCACGAGATTCTGGAGTTGGCCGACAGGTGAGGCGGGAAGGAGGAACGAAGTGTCAGGTGATAAATCAGGCGCCGACCTGTGTGTGTCTGCAGAAATGTTCGTCCGAGTTCTGATGGGAGAAGGTATCTTCATCCGAGGGCCTTCTTCTTGAAGACAACCAGGGATGGTCAGTCAGTCATTCTCTCCTTCCCTGGAACTGTGAAAATTGATCTTGGGTTCCAGTGTAGACCAGTGATGACTTTAGTTGGAGTAGACTACTTTTCCAGAAAGACTAGCCTAGCGTCTGGCTTGCAATCATAAGGCACATGAAGACGCTACTAGAATTGAACAAAGTAAAGAAATAACACCGAATGGCAGCATTAAACATGGCCCTTACCAAGGTGAAAATTATTATGGAAACATTTCTTCTCAGTGCAGTTTCTGAATTACTTGAGTTATAGCATGAAGGGGGACTGCTGGACAGTTGAAGAGAACTTGAGCTCTGGCACCTTTTGAAAAAGACACCATTTTTGAATGTCAGCTTAGTGGAAAGCAAAAAATGCAAGTTATTAACTAGTCAATAATTCTCCAGTGGTGTTTCTAAATTCCCTTTTTGTTTTGCAGGTTTCTACTAATACCTCTAAAAGAGTTTTGTGGGGAATTCCTCAAGAAAAAACTGAGTCTCTCCAACTCTGTAGCCATTCACAGCTTAGCTCATATGTACTCTTTGAACCAGCTGACTTTAAAAGCTGCCAAAATGATCAGGAGGAACTTCTCCAAACTCATTGAAGATGTCAAATTCTATACTTTGCCATTTCATCTTATTAGGGACTGGCTTTCAGATTCAGAAATCACAGTGGATTCAGAAGAGAGTCTCTTTGAGATGCTTTTAAAGTGGATCCAGAGAAATCCTGACGAAAGAGAAAAGTATTTTACAGAGCTCTTTAAGCTTCTCCGACTATCACAAATTAAGCCAACCTATTTGACTCAGTATGTTAAAACTGAAAAGCTGGTGTCAAGCAACGAAGCATGCCTCAAACTTGTGTTGGAAGCAATGGAAAGCCATGCTCTCAAGGGTGGGAATTTTCAATTGGATACACAAGTTAATTCCATTATCTCATCTCAGCCTCGCTTTGGCCAAAACATGGATGTTATCATGGTCACTGGTGGTGTGTCTGAGGGAGGCAATTACTTGAGTGAGTGTGTGGGGTACTTTATTGATGAAGATAGATGGGTGAATCTACCACACATACACAATCATCTTGATGGGCATGCTGTGGTAGTAACCAAATCCTATCTTTATGTGGCAGGTTCCATGGAGCCTCGCTTTGCCAAGATCATGGAAAGGTATAACCCAGTTAGAAATGTTTGGGAGCGGGTTTCCAATCTGATAACCAGAAAGCATTCTTTTGGACTTACTGAGGTAGAGGGAAACCTGTACAGCATTGGTGGCCATGGGAATTTTATCCGTGGTTTTAATGATGTAGCTGTCTACAATCCTCATCAAGATAAGTGGCACAGCTTGGAGTCTGCCCCAAAGATACTCCGGGATGTTAAAGTGATTACAATAGATAACAGATTTATTTACATGGCAGCTCGCACACCAGTTGACGGAGATAATGAAGATGGCTTAAGGTCTGTCATCGTTCACTATGATGCAGATACACGACAGTGGCAAGATTGTGAGTCTCTGCCACTCCTTGATAACTATTGCTGCTTCCAAATGGTTGTGGGGAACACCAACTTTTACCACACTGCTTCGTGTTGTCCTAGAAGCTATCCTATAGATCATGAAGAGGCCAAGAGAAAAATCTCTAATCCAATATCTGATGACATTCTGGAAAGCTTACCACCAGAGGTTCTTGGCATTGAAGGGGCGGCTATTTGCTATCACAAAGATGATATCTTCATCATAGGTGGATGGAAGAACAGTGACGATACTGATAAACAGTACAGAAAAGAGGCCTACCGCTACTGTGCTGAGAAGAAGCGTTGGCTGTTACTTCCTCCTATGCCTCAGCCTCGCTGCCGTGCTACAGCCTGTCATGTGAGAATCCCCTTTCGGTCCTTACATGGTAACCAGAAATATCCAATGCCGCAAAATCTAATGTGGCAGAGGGACCGGATGCGGCAGATGCAAGAGAAACACCGACATTCCTTAAGTTTACGGAGAATGCCTCAGAGTCAGATAGAATGCTAGCTTGAAAAATGATATCAGAAATGCCTGTCGGTAATTGTCATGCCTGGCATAAACTAATAATCACCAAACTGCTTAAGCATTGGAGACAAAGCTTTCTTGGTGTTAAGTGTTTGATCTGGATTACAAACGCCACATGGAAAATTGGTGTATACTGGCCATAAATATGAAGGTAGGCAGATGTAGAAAACTCTTAAGAATCTATTGGTTTCTCCATAGATGTGATCCAGATTTAGAATCCAACAAAAGAATTGTTCTTGCATTTTGTGAATGTGTTCAGGTATAGCACAGCCTTTTTTTTTCCTATTTACATCTTTTTGTATTCAGCTTGTTTTTTTGTGTTTTAGGTCATCTTTCATTTTAAACATTATGCAGGTCATGTAAAGTATTTCAGTTTGTTCTAAAATGATGATATATATGTAATGGACCATTCCAAGGTTTTCTTAAGTCTTCTTTTACAGAGGTATTTCTCTTCTGTTATGAATTTCTCTCAAATTTGGAGATGTAAAATCACTAAAAAATAAAACTCTTCTCAGAGGAATAAAGCACAGAATTTCTAAGAACTTCAAAATATTCCATGCTAATATTTTATACTTTTATTTATCTAAATGTTTGAAATTACTAAATAGTATTAGTTATAAGTTTTGCTGTTTGGACCATTCACAATTATGCAATAAAATATGTCTGCATTCCTCAGCTTCACTATAATTTTTAGCGATTACTGTTCTGCCTTTCAGTAGCCTCGCTTGTTTTCCATTATTTTTTTTCAGTTAAGAATTGTCTCCTTAAAAAACGAAAAGACCAAAAAAAAATCATAATCTATAATTTAAGCAATTGGAAATTCATTATACAGGGCTAAAGTTGTATAAACTTGGGTGTTGGTAAGTAAGCCTCAGTACCGTCTGATCTATCTTTGACAATCAAATCCATTTGTCTTAATATGACACCATTTGTGTGTAGACAGTATAAAGTGCAAGGCTGTTCAATTAGAAAATTTGAATATCCTTGACTTGAGATTCCATATCCTCCAAGTCTTGTCTTTTGGCTGCATATAAAATTTATTCTCACTCAAATAATTCAAATGATTGAAATGCTGTAAATTATTTGCTGTTTTCTCTCTACCATCTATCCTAGTTGCATGCACAATCCTATTTTGTGGGTTCTGGTAATTTTATGAAAGATACAGAATATATTCAGGTGAAAGAAATATATTTTATTCAAGGAATACTGAAGTTTTGTAATGCTGCAGAGATGTTCAGGCAGGCAAATGTATGTAAAGCATTTATGCAGCATTTGACATCAGCTTATTGATCTAAGAGGGTATTTAACTTTATAAATTGTTTTCCATTACAGATCCATGTTCCAAAGGGTTAAACATGTTAACTCATGAAATCATCCTTGCTTAAGTAGAGCAACTCTCCATCTCCCCCTATGGCTTTATGTCATAAATGTGGTAAAAATATAGGGATGGCAATATCTACGGTAGTCTCAGGAAAAATCAAGACCTGATGCATGAGGTCCCCAAATGGTCTATAAGCAGAATCCTCAAATGTACAATTTGCCTCTTCTTCATCTATACATATTTTCTAAAAAAGATGATCAAACACTTCATCTAGGTCTGCTATTCTCATCTCTCTTGCTTTTTCTTCCCTTTTAACAAGTTGGATTTATGGCTTGGAGCACAAAAATGAAACATGAAGTTGAAATCAGTATGGGAAAGTTCTGTATTGGGCAATACTATTATTGATGGTATTTGATTGGTAACTTACTATGTCTTACATTTTAGAAGCACTTTATTTAAAAATTGAAAGACTGACTAATGCTGTTTTCCAATTTAGCAGGAAATCTAATTCATGTCTGAAATACTGGGGTAAGCGTTGCAATTGCATGGATGTGTAGGTTTTCCTAATTTATCTTTGCCATCCTAATCCTACTGTTTATTATTTAGCGATAAGTAGGTAAACCTGTGGGCTGCAGTAATTATCCTGATATCAAACTAACATGCCCTTGTTCCACAGAGTCACAAACATTAACAGTCGTTATGTTGCTTGCCTGCCTGAAAGATATTTTATTGTTACTAGCCCCTTTTTATGGTGGAATAGCTGCTTCAGAAAACAATTTATCTTCTGGAAATCTTTTGACATTCCAAAGGTGCAGGGGTCTAAACCCTTCTCATAACTATTATCTGAAGTATTAATTAAGAAGTATCCTTAAGCACATTATCTAGCTCCAAGCCTGAACACATTTGTGTGGAAAATTGTAAATTTTTAAATTTGGGATTACAGCTTTTCAGTCTGATATTTTTCTTAGATATCTCAATATTTCTTTTAAACATAATTAAAATGGATTAAGTTTACACTATGTCTCTATTAAACAATTTGAAAACTTTGTAGTGTGTATAATTGGCATTCATTGCAACTCTTTGCCAAATCGCCACAAATAAGTTAATATATTAATTATACTAATTAAAATGCTTGTTTAAAATAGTTATTTAGTTTGGGTATTTCAAAATCATAAGTCACTTTGTATGTTGCTTGTGAATGAAGTCACAGCTATTCACATGCCATTCTCGGGATTTCAGTTTGCATGTCAAGTTAAGAGCACTACAGCAAGCAATCGCATCGTATAATATGAAGGGTGAAATGTCAAAGTTTCTTAATGTAGTGTTTGGATATTATGCTATTAACTTGCTCCCCTGGTCTGAATACACAACAGTGGCCTCTATGTAAAAATAACTTATCTTTACCTAGCCATGACAACCTTGACAAAACTTTCTTGTGGCAAAGGGAAATCCTCCAATAGATTATAAAAATATTTCCATTTGGAATTATTAACAGACCTAGATTGTTCCTTGGCATATTTGAGAGTTTCAATTATTCATCTAACTGAATAAGGGACTTCTGCCTGAGTGAAAATAATTAGAAATACATTTTGTTATTTCCTGCAGCCAAAAGAAATTACAGTGGAAATGTTAAGAGACACCAGAGAGTTCAAAGCTACAGAGGAATTTAGGAGACAATAATCTTTTATGAGTTATTAATTTTCTACTGACAGAATATATGGTTCCACAGCATGCCTTTATTTTATGATCCTACTGGAGTATAATATATCTTTTTATAATAAACAGACATTATTACTGCATAATACGATATGAAGATGATATTCATTGGCACATATTCTTCATATACAGTTTTTGATCTCCTGCTTTGTGTTAAAAGCACCTTTAACAACAAAGGTAATTAGATGTATCAGTGTAATGTTATTAAGGTACAGGTAGTCTTCTACTTACAACTATTTGGCTAGCAACCGTTCAACGTTATAACAGCATTAGAAAAAACATGACTTACACCTAGTTATGCACACTTAGAACACTCATGACATCCCCATGTTACTTGACAAATATTCAGGTGTTTAGTAATTGGCATGGAGGTTTCCAGGGTCATGTAATTGCCATTTATATTCTTCTCAGCCAGCTTCCTAGAAGCAAGTAGGGGACATCAGATTTTCTTAACTGCATGATCCATTTAACTGCAATGATTCACTTAAGAACTGTGGCAAAGGAGGTCATAAAATTGAATCCAACTCACTTAACCGCTTTGCTTAATAATGGAAAGTCTGGTCCCAATTGTGATTGTATATCAAGGACTACCTATATTCTGTACAGTTTTGTCACAGATGATATATTGGTTGTT
>BHEV01044793.1:0-18066 GCA_004319985.1 Emydocephalus ijimae | reverse complement strand
AGGGGAATAGTTATTATTCTCAGCCGAAGCTGCTCCGAAACAACCAGAAACAAAGGCAGGCAAGCAGAATGGAGCACTGGATTGAACCGCGGGCGGCTGGGTGGGGGTGAACGGGCGCTTTGGAGGAGCTGCGCCGACAGAAAGCCAACCTGCCGGCTTCTTTGAAGCAGTTTCTTCTTGGGCTGGTGGCGGAGCGAGAGAGCGACTGAGAGAGGAACGAGGCGGGAGGAAACCAAAGCCGCTGAGCCGGAGAGCAGGACAGGCTTCGGTTGCTTCCTCCCTCCCCTTCTTTCATTTGTGTTCTTGATCCCTGATCCCAGCAGCATTCACCAAAGGTCAAGAAAGCTGCCGTTTTAATTTAATTTTTTATTTTTATTTCTTTGCGGCCCGGTACAAAGTGATCCACAGACCGGTACCGGTCCAGGGCCCGGTGGTTGGGGATCCCTGATCTAGTTCACCATCACCACGCACAAGCGGGAGACCTTCCACCATTTCGGACAAATGGCGGTCCAATCTCTTCTTTAAAGTCTCAAGTGATGACGCTCTCACAACTTCCGAGGACATGCTGTTCCATTGGTTGATTGCTCTCATTGTCAGAAAGTTTCTCCTTATTTCCAGGTTAAATCTCTCTTTGTTCAGTTTCCATCCATTATTCCTTGTCTGCCCTACAGGCGCTTTAGAAAATAGCTTGACCCCTTCCTCCCTGTGGCAGCCCCTCAAATACTGGAAGACTGCTATCCTGTCTCTCTTGGTCCTTCTCTTCACTAGACTAGCCATGCCCAGTTCCTGTAATCGTTCTTCATATGTTTTAGTCTCCAGTACCCTAATCATCCTGGTTGCTCTTCTCTGCACTTTTTCTAGTGTCTTAACATCTTTTATATAGTGTGGTGACCAAAATTGGATGCAGTACTCTAGGTGCAGTATTACAAAGACTTTATAGGGTTGTATTAGTACCTCACTTGATCTTGATTGTATCTCTCTGTTAATGCAACTTCACGTTGCATTAGCTTTTTTGGCTGCTGCTGCACAATGCTGGCTCATATTTAGCTGGTTGCTATTGAGCCTGTTTCACCCAGTCAATATGTCTAATTTTGGTTTTTCTTGCCTAAGTGTAGGACCTTTTTCTACATTGAATTTCATTTTGTTAGATAGGGCCCAGTGTTCTAGTCTGTCAGGATCCACCTGAATCTTGAGCCTATCTTCTTAGCTCTTCCTGCCAGCTTAGTATCATCTGCAAATTTGGTAAGTTCCCCTTCTATTCCCTCATCTATGTCATTAAAGAAAATATTGAAGAGTGAATAATAATAAAATAAAACAATAATTTTATCTGTCAATAATAAATGCATAAAATTCATCAGTGCATATTTTATGAATAAATAATAAAATAAAAATAAGAAACTTTTCCCGCAGGAGAGTTCAATCTCCTACTGAGGTTATCACTTTCCCAGAAGGGACATGTTTAAAAATGCAGCAATTGTTTTTCATCCCCTGACTCTTTTTTTGGTTACACCATGGCACATCTTCTTACCTGCAGTTCTCTCTTCTGCTCCGCTTGGCTCAGAAGGAAACCTTCTGCCAGGGCTACTGCTTGGGAACTGGTCTCGGCTCTACATTCCTTGATCCAGTTTTTCATCTCCAGGGGCAGGATAGCCAAGAACTGCTCCAACACCAAGAGATCTAACATCTGAGCTTTTGTGTTTCTTCCAGGCATTAGCCATTGATGACAAAGATAGTGTAGTTGGCTGCAAACCGCTCGTGGCCCATTGGCATCCTTACCACAGAGACTTCTCAACCGTTGCCACTGAGCAGCCAAGCTGGTATTTTCTTCCTCTTGGTTTTTCTGCCCAATTCTCTCTTCTTTCCATTCAGGCTGTGCAGATGAAGAGAGGGCAGCATGAGCAACTCTTCTGTCATCTGGTAGGTACTGCAAATCCATTTTGATCACGTTTTCCAATAGAGGTAGAATTTTGTTTGTTTGTTCTTGATTTTCCATGTTCCTTTCTAGTGGACGGGGGTGCAAAAATGCGCCAAGTGGCCCTCAGCCTTCTCTCTTCATCGGTTCCTGTTCTGCATAAAGAAACAGATTAAGCAATACAAGAAAACAAAATGGTAGAATTACAGAGAATCTTCTTCTCCTTCAGCAACAATTCTCCCTGGCTCTATGGGAAGAATCCTTGTAAAGGAGACGTGAATCCATTTCCCGCCCACTGAACTGTCTGGTTTGGTCCTGCAACCCAACAGGACAGACACAGACTTCAGAGAGTAATTAGGACTGCAGAAAAAACAATTACTACCAACCTGCCTTCCATCGAGGACCTGCATACTGCACAAGTCAAAAAGAGGGCTGTGAAAATATTTACAGACCCCTCACATCCTGGACATAAACTGTTTCAACTCCTTCCCTCAACAGACGCTATAGAGCACTGCACACCAGAACAACTAGACACAAGAACAGTTTCCCCTGAATGTCATCACTCTGCTAAACAAATAATTTTCTCAACACTGTCCAACTATTTACAAAGTCTGCACTACTATTACTATTAACCATCTCATCACTCCTCATCACTCCCTCCCACTTGTGACTGTATGACTGTAGCTTTGTCGCTTGTATCCTTGATTTATATTGACTATTTCCTGGTATGATTTGATTGCTTATTGTACCCTATGACTATTATTAAGAATTGTACCTTATGAGTCTTGATTCTTGACAAACGCATCTTTTATGTACACTGAGAGCATTTGCAACAAGACAAATTCCTTGTGTGACCAATCACACTTAGCCAATAAAAGAATTCTATTCTATTCTGTTCTTATTTTATTCTGAAAATCTGAAGCATTTCTGGTCTCTGATGGAAGAGACATATAGGGGACCGTGATTTATGGTAAAGAGATACCTTGTCCTTCATCACTAAATGCAGAGCCCTCACATTCTGGACATGAATTGTTTCAACTTCTTCCTGGCACAACAGGGCATTGTATGCCAAAACAACTATAACATGGGGACAGTTTTTTCCTTTGTGCCATCACTCTGTTGAACACTTAATTCTCTCAATGCTGCCTAATGTCTATTAACCCATGAATGTGGCTGTAGTATTATTATTTATCCTTCTTATTTAGTCTATTATTATTATTATTATTATTATTATTATTATTATTATTATTATTATTATTATTATTATTATTATTATTATTATTGATTTAATCTTCAATTCAATTTACAGTCTGGAACTGGTAAAAACTTAAACTCCTAACTGTTAGGAATCTGTCCAAGAATTAGTTGGGTTGGCAATATATAAACCAACAATGTATGTTTGTAGCTTAAGACAAAGTTACTGTATTGATTTGTACTATGTTCCGATTGGTTGATTGTATTGTGAATTGCCATAAGAGGGAGCTAGAGATTATGACTTGTTCTCTCTGACATGCTGTCTCTCTGACATTCTGTTGCTATCTAAGGTTATATTTATGCTGTGCTTATACTTTGATATCTTTGTTTACTGTAAATGACAAAGGCAACCAGTAAGAAGATTTTGTAATTGGATATTCTTTGGACTGTAAAACGTATATGACCTGGACTGTTTATTGGACTGTGCTATTCCTTAAAATAAACTTTAACTCAATTTAGTGTATCTGTGTGTGGCTGAATAATTATTCATAACTACTCTCATCAACATTTCCATGTGCATATCCTTGTTACTCAAGGGTTATTCTGTACATATCATAACACCAACCAAGGACCTAAGATGTAAGAGATGTTAAGGTAACATCTGAATATACAGGCAGTTCTGAATAAAGTGGGTTGTTGGGTTTTTTTGCAGTTAGGATATTCAGGTCTAATAAGTTTGAATTTTCCATGTATCTAGGCAGCCCTGTAGGTATTGCTCCAAAGGCTCCTTTTACAATTGGTATAATCATTGATTTCTGCCTCCACAATAGTTCAACTTCAATTTGTAGATCTCTTGTTGTTTCTCTTCAACTTATTGTTTTACTATTGTTGTTCTTGTTATTTCTTTTATTCATTAAACATGAAACTTAATCAACTGAACATTTACAAATGTATCACAAATACCACTGACTGGCTCTGATGGTTGATATGGGTTGCTACCAGCATCAACCAAGTATCTTCTTAAAATATACAATGATAATGATTATGATGATGTTGCTTTGCATGTACACGGGGTGCTTTTGTACAGATGCAAATTCCTTCTGTGTCTAATCACACATCATACATTCGATTCAATTCAGTGTCTACAGAGATTCTCAATTATCCAGGCCACGCTTGTCCGAAGCTGCTATTTTCCAAAAGGCAATAGATAACAGATAATCAGAGTTAGAAGGGACCTTGTAGGTTATATAATCCAACTCCCTGCCCAAGCAAACTGCCCAAACTGGACTTTCTTGGGGTTTTTTTTCCCTTTGAAAACATTTTGCTTCTCATCCAAGTAGCTTCTTTAATTCTTTAGATGAAAAGTGAAGCGTTTTCAAAGAAAAGAAAAAAAAAATACCAAGAAAGTCCAGTTGCATCTTTGGGATTTGGCCAGAGCTCCATCCACCCAGTGCCCATGCAAACCCCAAAGATGCTTTTCCAAGAGGCAACAGGACTTTCTGGTTTCTCTTTGAAGACCGTTCTCTTCTCATCCAAGAATAGAATAGAACAGAATACTTCATTGGCCGAGTGTGATTGGACACACAAGGAATTTGTCTTGGTGTAACTACTCTCAGTATACATAAAAGAAAAGATACATTTGTCAAGAGTTGAGAATCATAAGGTACAACACTTAATAACAGTCACAGGGTACAATAAGCAATCAAATCATATTAGGAAACAGTCAATATAAATCATAAGGATACAAGCGACAAAGTTACAGTTGTACAGTCACAAGTGGGAGGGGAGGGGTGATAAGGAGTGATGAGAAGATTAATAGTAACAGTAATGCAGACTTTGTAAATAGTTGGACAGTGTTGAGGAAGTTATTTGTTTAGCAGAGTGATGGCATGTGGGGAAAAACTCTCCTTGTGTTTAGTTGTTCTGGTATGCAGTGCTCTATAGCGTCATTTTGAAAGAAGGAGTTGAAACAGTTTATGTCCAGGATGTGAGGGGTCTGTAAATATTTTCACAGCCCTCTTTTTGACTTGCAGTATGCAGGTCCTCGGTGGAAGGCAGGTTGGTAGTAATTGTTTTTTTTTTGCAGTCCTAATTATCCTCTGAAGTCTGTGTCTGTCTTGTTGGGTTGCAGAACCAAACCAGACAGTTATAGAGGTGCAGATGATATACTCAGTAATTCCTCTGCAGAACTGTATCAGCAGCTCCTTGGGCAGTTTGAGCTTTCTGAGTTGGCACAGAAAGAACATTCTTTGTTGTGCTTTTTTGATGACGTTTTTGATGTTAGGTGTCCATTTAAGATCATGTGATACAGTAGAACCTAGAAATTTGAAAGTCTCTACTATTGATACTGTGTTGTCTAATATTGTAAGAGGTGGTGGTATGGGAGGGCTTCTTCTGAAGCTTTTTCAGCCAAGAAGAAACTGAAGAAGCTTTTTGGATGAGAAGTGAAACATCTTCAAAGAAAAACCAGAAAGTCCAGTTGCCTCTTGAAAAAAGCACCTTTGGGATAACCATGACCTGGACGACTGAGAATCTCCATAGACTCTCAGCAGCATTCTTAGACATAGAATAACTTTATTTTAAATGTACACGAATCGGCATGCATTAAGCATACTATCTTTCCATTCGTGCCACGGGGAACCCAGAGACAGAATAACAGAACACAGTAAGGGAGTTGGAAGGGACCTTGGAGGTCATCCAGTCCAACCCCCTGCTCAGGCAGGAAGCCCTGTAGTACCTTTTCAGACAAAGGAGTGGTCCACTCTCTTCTCAGGAGACCCAGGAGTCTCCATGAAGTTGAGGAAGAGTGGACAAATGGAGAATCAGAATACAGCTGGAAGGGATCTTGGAGGTCTTCTAGTCCAGCCCTCCCCCTCCCCCCCAAGCAAGAGATCCTATATATACCAACAGGAGAGTTTGGGTCTGGATCTGGGAAAAGACCAGGCTCCTGGAGGGCCTGATCCTGGTGGTACTGGTATGCATCATGCCTTGCACAATGCAAACTTCAAACCATCCCCTCCTCCTCCATTTCCCCCCCTTTCCTTATTGCAGAAGCTCTCTTTTCCCGCCGTTTTTCCCAGCATCCCCAAGGCTTTGTCTCACCTGCCTGGAGATTTATGGCCTGCTTCCTCCTTCGCGGTCGTGAGGGGGGGAGCGGTGGTTCTTGTAGGAGGGGGACGAGTCTCTTTCGCAGGAGAAATTTCATCCCGCCCACGAGGAGGCCACAGGGGGCTGCACGAAGAATGGGAGGGGGTGGGGGAAGGTTTTGTGAGGATACCGGGTTTCGAGGGGGAAGACTTTGCCGGGTGCACCCGCTTCTTGCTTTCCTTTTCATGCCAACCCGCTGGCAAAGGGAGACTGCGCATGCTCAAATCCCGTGGTGAAGTTTAGAGGCTGTCAGTCCTCCTTTGCTCGTGACGTTCGCCGCCCCCCTTATGGGGCCTGTTTCCGGGGAGGGGGAGTGTTTGTGCAGAGACCGAATTCCTAAATTGGTTTATTACCACAAATACCCCCCCCCATTACACAGGGCCATGGAGAGGGTTTTTTTTAAGATTTGGGGTGCCTGGCTCAAACCCCACACTCCAAGGCCCTTTTTGTGGTTCTTTCAAGAGATCTATGCGGGGGGTTGGACAAGATGACCAACAAGTTCCCCTCCAACTCTTAATCTGTATCTGTACCCAAATCCCAAAGCATATTTAAGTACATGTCTGCATCTCCCCAGGTTGGGAAGATGGGAAGCTAAGCAGGGATAAGAGACCACCAGGAAATTCCTAGTGTGTATCCTTGCATAGAAACTCAGATCAAAATTGTAATAATGTATTAATCAGTATTCAACTAGTGGGGCTAATATGTGTAGACGTGTTTGGGTTTTTTTCTCTTTTTTTAAATGCACTTTTTAAAGAATCTTGTTTTTATTTAATTTTTTTGGATTTTTTTTATTTTAATCTATGTGTATAGGTTTTTTTTTAGTGCACTTGTTGAAGTTTGTTCTGTGTCTTTTTTTCTTTGATTTTTTTAAAGAGTTTTGTATTTTAATCTTTTTTAAAAATAAAATTTAAATTAAAAAGAAAAAGAAAAGAAACTCAGAAGATGGGAAAAACCATGAAGACTGAAGGAAAAGAAATTCCTGGAAAAAAGTGCCCAGATAGATACGACAGAAAAAAAAATACATCAGAAAAACCATTTAAAAAGTACTGAAGTTTTTCCAGATTTCGAGATATGAGGAAGAAAAGAAACAATGTGTACAGCTGGCACAAAAACCCACCACCATAGTAAGAGAAAGCAAACAACCAAATAAAAGTAACTGACATTACAGAAATCTTCCCTTTTAGGGAAAGTTGGAAGCTATTGTAGGAAATGTCAATCAAGTTTTTCTCTCCCAAGATTGTGCTGAAGCATTAAAAACCTACCAAATTTTATAAATATGATTTGCATTCCTGTCCATTAATATTAGTAAGAATCTCAGGCCCAAGAACAAAGTATATAACTTACCAAATTTGAAAAAGATAGTCCAAAGAACAATAAAGGGAATTTTATTAATAATCATGGCTCCATCCTGCAAAATCAAATATCTTGGGGTAATTTATAAAATGCATTGCTGAGGTCAAGTTTTGATGCCATTTCCCCAACCTTCTGCTTTTTTTTAAAAAAAAAAAATCCTCATTTTGAAGTGAAACCCCATTTTTGTTGTCTTTAGCATCTGCGATGACCCGGGGTGTGGCACAAAAGCAACACAATCAGATAATCAGTTGGAGTCCCTTTATTAGCTCCAACTTTGCCCTTAATGTCCTGGTTACCTTCTGGGCCAGAGAAAAACTCTCCCAGGAACAGCCTTTGGCTGCAGAGATTCAAGTCCAAAACATAGTCAACAAAAACTGTAACTGTAAGTCCAATCAGGGCATGAGGTAATTAGTCCGGCAGGGCAAGAGAAGGAATTCCAGACGTGAAGGAACGGCAGTAAATCAACCCGGTTGGTAGGATGCCAGAAATGCAGATAACCAGTCAACACAAAATAAACTCATGTTTGTTCCCAGTAGCTGCCATATCAGCTTGCATCTCTTTTAAGCTCTCATTCCTAGGTGTGGCTAATGAAGGGAATCAGGGCCCTTTCCTCCCCCTTAAGCCACACAACCCACATTGCTCCCTTCTCCCTTCCTCCCTGCGTGCCCTAGGATGAAGAGGGGGTGGGCCTGGGTCTTCCTTTGAACTCCCTCTCCCTTGTTCTACCTCTCCCCTGCTCTGCCCAATCAGACTTTGCCCTTTCCCAGTTCCCTTCACAGCCAACAGAGCTACACTTACACTCCCTGTCAGCTGTTCCTCTTCCTCCTCAGATTCAGACTCCAACAGGGGCATGACAGCATCTTTCATCATGCTTTACAATGCCATAAACAGCCATAGTGGCGCAGTGGTTAGAAAGCAGTATTGAAGGTTACTTCTGCTGACTGCCAGCTGTCTGCAATTTGGCAGATCGATTCTTACCAGCTCAAGGTTGACTCAGCCTTCCATCCTTCCGAGGTCGGTAAAACAAGGACCCAGATTATTGGGGGAAAGATGCTGACCCTGTACAAGGCTTAGAAAGGAGTGTGAAGCAGTGTGAAGTGGTCTAAGGGCTATTGCTATTTACTCTTCCTGGTCTCGTAAGATACTTCATTAGTGTTCTTCAGTTCCTGCTTTTTCAACAGTCTGTGTGGAAGTAGTTGCTCCTTTGTCTGTGTTCATCTACTTAATACATATTGCTGGGTTAGGAAAAATAGACCTCCCCACCCATCCTCTGCCTCTCGATATATGTCCCAAAGCAATCCAGTGAAAGAAGGAACAAAGGAAGATGAGCCTTAGAATATATACGGTGGATTTTTTCATTTTGAAAATGATGCTATTTCTATGGTGCAGTTGATTAAAACTCAGTGATAAACACTAAAACACTCTGACATTTCTAGTTCTTAAAAGAGTTTTATGATTGTTCCTTAATATCAAGCAAATACAAATACAAATGAGCAAAGGATCAGGCAGATAGTATCTAAATCATCATCCAAGTCAACAATTCTATCCATTCAAAAGTGAATCCTACCACCTGAGTCCATGTCTTCAGTTGGGGCAAAGATGTCAGGATTCTGGCAGTTGCCCTAATTAAATCATGAGCCTCGAGCCAAACTTCAAAAACTTCAAAGGATTTATTAGGAGCGAACATGTTGGCATGACCTGTATGAAGCCGATTCTGAGACACATAATTCACTATCACCTATCACCCTGTTTCCCCCCCCCACCCCTCTGGGTGTATCATAGTTCATGGTCTCCAATGAAACAAGTTCATAGTTACTTCTGCAATTAGGGATTTTCACGGCAGAAATTCCAGTAGCTTAGTTACAATCTTTGCAAGAGAAGAATGGAATGTACCTTTTGGTTTTAAACTGCCATACTGCTCCTTCAAATTCTCTCCCCGCCCTCCCAGTTCATGGGAACTCTAAAACAGGCATAGAAATGTTTTATGAGTTGACAGAAGAGTTGATTGGGCCATGTGATGGACTGATGGATGCAGGGGATGAATCTTTAATTTTCTTTTGGGAAGGGAAAACCTGGAACTCTCCGATTCGGGTTTTGTTCTGACCCAAACCTGGGTCCAAGAGAGCAAACATAAGACAAAGGTAACAGCACACCCTTTTAATGTTTCATTTACGAATCCCGGTCCTTCACAGATAAAAGGCTGCTTCCAACTAATTAGCTCCGATAAGAAAGAGCCTTGCTAAACTTTTGCAAGGCTGCCAAGAACACCAGATAAAGTTACTAAACAATGAAACAAAGAGTCTCCAAACACCAACTCAGATATTCCTAACGTCCACCAGGCTCGAGTATAAAACTTCTTTGCTTTCTGCAAAGAACTGTGGTTTCTCAGCTGGCTTTTATCTTCTCAGGGAGGGGCCATTACCTTGCAGCCTTGCTCCCGAGTCACCTACTCTTTCTTTCGATCAGCCCTGCGTGCATGTGCATTGGGCACAGGCTCCTCGGGGGCCTCTTCATCACTGCTGCCAGCCTCCACAGTCTCCGAAGGTAGCATTCTATTCCCTAATGGTCCTGGCCCCATCCCTGCATCACACGCAGGCCCCTCATCTGAGTCCTCGCTCTCTGAGACCTCAGCCGTCCACACCTGCTGCCGATGAACCACAATAGGTTTCCCCGGATGTGCCAATATGACAACTCTAATAAAATGGAACTTTTGAGGAAATGCTTGTCTCGGAGTTTCTTGGTTTGGTATTGGCTAGTTGGAACACTGACATTTATAACCATTGAAGCATCCCCAAGGTCACGTGATCAAAATTCAGACACTTGGCAACTGACTCATATTTATGATGGTTGCACTGTCCTGAGGACAAGGGAATCCCTTTTTGCGAACTTCTGACAAGCCAAGTCCAGTCTGGGAAGCCAGATTCACTTCACAACCGTGTTACTCTCTCAACAACTGCAGTGATTCACTTAACAACTGTGGCAAGAAAGGTCACAAAATGGGGGAAAACTCACGGACTCATTTAGCAATGGAAAATTTGAGCTCAGTTGTGGTCATAAGTCGAGGACTACCTGTAATTTGACTGAGAAAGGAAAAAAAAATAATGAGAAGCCCCATTTGGAGCTTAAGAGAAGGGATTTTAAGTACTGAAAAACAAATATGTGAATATGGATAAGTCCAAAGTTAGGGTTAGGGCAGGGTTCTCAAACCTGCGGCTCTGGACCCACATGCGGCTCTTTTGGCCCTCGGCTACAGCTCCCTGTTGGCTGATCCCATCCCTGTCACTCCTCGCCTGGCCTGAGAAGGTAAGGGTGATGGCGGGGGATGGAGACTCGCTCCATATTCCAGAGCAGGAGGTGACTGGGTGAGAGTGAGTGATGTTGAGTTGGCCACGCCCACCCAGTCACACCGGTTGTTAAATTTTTGGCTCCCAGTGTTTTGTTTTCTGTGAGAAACGGGCCCCAATGGCTCTTTTAGTGTTTAAGGTTTTAGACCCCTGGATTAGGGTCAAGGGTTGTCTAACAGTGCTGGCTGAGGATTTGATAGCTGAAATCCACACACCTTAAAAGTTGTAGAGAAATACTGGGTTAATATTGGAAACAATCTAGAGCTGTTGTCACCTGTACCTCCCACCAAATCCTGCAATACTGTATTCTATTAACTCAGTTCATGAAAAACCACTCCACTTATTTTCCCATCAGATAATGAAGGAAATAAAAAAGTGTTGATGCACCATATAGCATTCAAAGATATTTGTTTTGTACAGTTGATTAGATGCCAGATAGACAAGAAACATATAGGGCATGGGCAAATGCTTGGTATTTTCTTGTCTCTCATTAAAATCTTTTTTTTTCAAAGTCTGACATTTATATGGCTTATCCCATGTGTGGAAGGAATCCTCTATGGCAGTAGTGGTTAACCTTTTTGGGCTCCTGTGACAAAAATTGGGTGCGTGCTTGTGCTTGCTCGCATGCCAGCAGCCAGAAGGCAATGTGCATGCTCCCCCACCCCCTGCATGCGCGATCGACCCCCCGCTACCCCCTTACCTGCACTGCGCATGCCTCCTAACATGTTTGGGTCTTTTTCAGCCTCCCAGAGGCTTGAGGGAAGACTCTGCAGCTTTTGGAGACCGAAAATGGGCCTGCTTTGTCACTTCCATTATTTCTGGAAATACAGGAAGTGATGAAATGGGCCTGTTTTTCAGCCTCCAAAGCTGCAGAGGCTTCCCTCAAGCCTCTGGGAGGCCAAAAAAGGCCCGAAAATCAGCCGGGAGGTGCGTGCATGTGCAGTGAGGTAAGTTTGCCTGGGGCTCGCGTACAATAGGTTCGCCATCACGGCTCTATTGGGAGTAAATTAGCACATATAAAACAATCGATTTCCATATAATATACGTTTCTAAGATTCGTTCTGTTTAGAGCAGGCATGTCAGACTGGATTTCTTCAAGGGCTGGATCAGCACTGTAGTTCTCCTCTATGGGCCAGCCATGTGGGGAGGGAGATGGGCCGGATGCTTCCTGCAGCACCCTGTCAGACAAAACGGGGCACAGGTGGGGCCACACACAGTTCCTCTCACTCCGTTGTCTTTCTGCACAGCCTCCTGCAGCACTTTGCTGGCCAAAATGGGGCGCGGGGGGACAGCACGTGACCACCATGCACCCTGTTTTCATCCTGGACAGCCTCCTGCATTACTTTGCCAGCCAAAATGAGGCATGTGGCCCTCACGCAGCCCATTTTGGCTGGCAAAGTGCTGAAGGAGGCTGTCCAGGCCAAAAATGGGGCATGCAGGGCCCGGATGCACCTCCCCATGCCCCATTTTGTCCGCCAGAGGCACTGCGGGCTGGTCTTTTGCTATTTTCAGGCTGGTCCCATGGGCCAGATGTAAGCATCCCATGGGCCGTACCCTGCCTGTGGGCCTTGAGTTTGAGATCCCTGGTTCAGAGCAATTTATGAGATCTTTCTACATTTTGAAGCTCCCCTCGGTGTAAATTTGAAGACAGGATGACTGCTGTGACTGAGGACCTCTCCCTTTGTCCAAAACATTAGCACGGTTTATATCTCGTATGTACCCTTTTATGGGAAGTAAGATTATCATTCTTGCGGAAAGTCTTCCCACATTCCACGCAGGTATACGGCTTTTCACCAGTGTGAATTCTTTTATGAGAAATCAGGCTGCTACTCATAGTGAAACTCTTTCCGCACTCCGTGCATTTATAAGGTTTCTCCCCTGTGTGGATCCTTTTATGAGTAGTGAGAGAACAGCTCTTCCGGAATTCCTTTCCACACTCCATGCATTTGTACGGTTTCTCCCCTGTGTGGATCCTCTTATGGGATGAAAGGCAACTGCTCCACCTGAAGCTTTTCCCACATTCTGTGCATTTATATGGCTTTTCACCTGAGTGGACCCTTTTGTGTTCACTCAGATTAGTGGCACTCCTGAAATTCTTCCCACACTCCGCGCATTGATACGGTTTCTCGCCAGAGTGGATCCTTTTATGGGAAGAAAAGGAACTCAGGTCAATGAAGCTCTTCCCACACTCTGTGCACACGTAGGGTTTCTCTCCCGAGTGCATCCTCTGATGGGAAGTCAGGTGATAGCTCCATCTGAACTTCCGTCCGCAGTCATCACAATTATAGGGTTTCTCCCCCGAGTGTATCCTTTTGTGGGAAGTAAGATGGCTGCTTAAAGTGAAGCTCTTCCCACATTCCGTGCATTGGTAAGGTTTCTCACCCGAGTGGATCCTTTTATGAGAAATCAGGTGACTGCTCATAGTGAAGCTCTTCCCACACTCCATACATTTATACGGTTTCTCCCCAGAGTGGATCCTTTTATGGGACGTAAAGGAACTGAGACCACTGAAGCACTTCCCGCACTCCGTGCATTTATAGGGTTTCTCCCCAGAATGCATCCTTTTGTGGGAAGTGAAGGAACTGAAACCACTGAAGCACTTCCCGCACTTGGCACATTTATAGGGTTTTTCCCCAGAATGGATCCTTTTGTGGGAAGTGAAGGAACTCAGGCCGCTGAAGCTCTTTCCACACTCCGTGCATTGATAGGGTTTCTCTCCCGAATGGATCCTCTTATGGTAGGTGAGCCCGCTACTCCACCTGAACATCTTTCCACACTCCATGCACTGATACAGTTTCTCGCCTGTGTGGATCCTTTTATGGGCATTAAGATTACTGCTCTTGCTGAAGGTTTTCCCACATTCTGTGCAAGGATATGTTTTTTCTCCGGTTTTGGTCGTTTGATATAAGGTATGAAGGAGGGGCCCATTGTAATTTTGTCCATGCTCCCCAAACTTGTATTGTTTTGCTTTATTGTGAGTTCTACAGTATTCGCAGAAATCTGAATTTCCTCTACGTGTTTTTCCACAGGCGAGACACTTTGTTTCTTTTTTGTGTCCTTGCTGGCCAAGATAAAAATGGATTTCAGCCCACTGAGGAGTACAAGATTTTGCTCTTCTCTTGTTTAATTGGTTGCGTTCAGATGTTTCTGGTCCCTGTGGATTTTCAAACATCCCTTCTCCAATGTCGTTTCTGACTGTTTGTGATTGTTTCACAGATGTCTGTTTATAATTTGCACTCTCTGGCCATCCAACTCCTTGGGACAAAAAAGAAAGAAAAATACGTATTACACCTTTAAAGCAGAAAAGGTAAAAGCCAGAAGACTCAAAACCAGGAAGCTCCCACTGGCACTTGAACTTTGACATCGATTTCCAATGGAGAACCAAATGGGTCGCTGAACATTTAGACATAGGAAGACATACAAATGACTCCAGAAATAAGGTGCCAGGCTTTGAACAGCCACGCCAGCAATGGACAATCCTAAATAGGATTCACACCTCACACAACATCTGCAAAACTCTCTGTATAGCAATAGCAATAACACTTAGACTTATACACCACTTCGCAGTGCTTTTACAGTCCTCTCTAAGCAGTTTACAGAGTCAGCATATTGACCCCAACAATTTGGTTCCTCATTTTACTGACCTTGGAAGGATGGAAGGCTGAGTCAACCTTAAGCTGGTGAGAATTGAACTGCCGAACTGCTGACAGCTGACAGTCAGCAGAAGTAGCCTGCAGTACTGCATTCTAACCACTGCGTTACCATGGCTCCTATAAATATCCTCCTCTCAGTGTGACGTCAAACTATAGAACACATTGGGACTAGCTATACACTGAGGGTATCGGTCCAGTATCTGTTTTTTTATATAATATCAGCTATGTTTTGCTTCAATCGTTAGATGGCCTAGATCGGAGTCTTCAAACTTGACAGCTTTAAGTCTTGTGGACTTCAACTCCCAGAATTCCTCCTCCAGTCATGTTCGCTCAGGAAAATTCTGGGAGTTGAAGTCCACAAGTCTTAAAGCTGTTAAGTTTGAAGATTCTTGGCCTAGATGTTGATATTTCAACATAGATATTTTTTTAATTTATATTTTATTACATTTTACTAATCTAGGTGAAAGATTAATATATATTGCTTGTGTACAATATGAGAATCCATATGCTAAATAATAATAGCAGGAAATGTCCGTGCTGTCAGGGATCAAATCCCGAAGACTCGGAAGGACACAAATTTGATTTAATTAAAGCCGTTGTAACCCAGGTGAAATCAAGGAGAGAAAGATAATTCCTTGAAGCCTGGATTTCCACCAATATGTCAATAAACAGGCACATTGACATCAATCCAGTCTAGCAATCGCTGAGAACGAAAGAACTCTGTTAACCATGCTCCCAAATGAACAAACAGCCACCCCACTACATAACAACAAAAATCATAACCAATCCGTTCACAAGAAATTCACATCCAAAGGTGGTATTCAGCAGGTTTTGACCAGTTCTGGAGAACCGGTAGCAGAAATTTTCAGTAGTCTGGAGAACCGGCAAATATCACTTCTGACTGGCCCCACCCCCATCTATTCTCTGCCTCCCAAGTCCCAGCTGATTGGCTGGGTCTTCTTTTGTTGCCCTGGACAGGAGAACGGACTTGGAAAGCAGGTTAGTGGAGTGGGGAGGGAATGGGGATTTTACAGTCCCCTTCCCCTGCTACGCCCACCAAGCCATGCCATGCCCACCAAGCCATGCTCACAGAACCAGTAGTAAAATTTTTTGAATTCCATCACTGATCACATTCCATTAACAACAACCAGACTATGATTCAGAAGCATCCGAACAGACGACACTAATTTACATCATACAAATGATAACTAAAACCAAAGATCATGTCTTGGTAACAACAGTTACCAGTTAACAACATCCAGTCAAACAGTCCAAAATCAGGCCATGACTCAGAAATGGCTGAACAAACAACACCCACACTTATCTGCATCTTATAAAAAGCTATTTAAAGACCAGTGTTTGGACAGAGGAACACAATTCCAAGCGCACTGACGTCGTCTCCTCGAATAGTGGTGAAACGTTGGCAACCAAATTGCCAAGCTCGGAGCTCAGACCAACAACCCAGGGATCAAATCTAATTGGCTGCTCTTTTTTATTTAAACATTATCAAGAGTCTGTGTGATTTCTACTTCTGCATCACAAAGTAGGATTAATTATCAGGGCATGTATTTTAACTATCCTTCCAGTCTTTCTTATCAGCTCCCATCCCGGACATAGAAATGGGGAATACCAATTGAACTAGGGTGGTTTACATTTCATGTCCCACAGCTTTCCATTTTGTTCTCTCTGCTATTCAGTCTCAACATGAAGCCACATTGTAAGGTAATCTGGAGTTTATTAGTGTGATATCAGTAGTGAGGAAAGTAAAATGGAATCAAATAATAGGGTAACATCCAGATCCAAGGAAGCAATTGATTAGATTATATAACACGCAAGAAAAAGTTGATGTTAAAATAAGAGAAAGCTGTTGTTATATCTGAAAATTACATATAGTAAGTTACATCTGAGAGAAGGAAGAACAGGAAGGAATCCATGTTTATCCGATATATGACCTGTGCAATGATTACTGGACAGGTGTATAACTGAATCTAACAAACACATTATGTTTTGTAACTTGTTATGTTCTAAAAGTAAAATGTCAAGTTCTTGGCTGGAATGGAGGTTTGTAATCTTGGCTTAAAGATAAATGTGAGAGATGCTAGGGTCATTCTGACCCAATGGAAATTTGTTAATGATCCATCGTGCCTCGATGGACATAACAGGAAGACACAGCCATGAGAACGCGGGTAGTTTCCAAGGACAAGGAAACAGGTGTTACGCTACAATAATATGGGTGTGGCATAGGGAGATACGTAGCTTGGATTGATTGTGAACCCAGGAAAGGAGCAGAGGGTGTATATTTGAATCTGTATATAAACCCCAGCCCTCCTGGGGAAAATGTCTTCTGCCATGAGAGCAGAATTCCCTTTTGCAAAAGCTTAATAATAAAGCTCTTGTTCACGTGTTTCCAGATTTCAGTTCTTTTTGTGATTATTATCACAGCTGTGCTGTTGGAAAACAAATACTGGTAGTCCTCGACTTATGACCATAATGGAGCCCCAAATTTCTGTTGCTAAATGAGGCAGTTATTAAGTGAGTTTTGCCCCACCTTACAATCTTTTTTGCCATAGTTATTAAGTGAATTGCTTCAGTTGTTAAGCTAGAAACACGGTCATTCAGTGAATCTGGCTTCCGCCTTTGACTTTGCTTGTCAGAAAGTCGCAAAAGGGGATCACATAAATACAACAGTCATAAATACGAGTCAGTTGCCAAGCGACTGAATTTTTGGTCACATGACCATGGGGATGCTGCAACAGTCATAGGTGCGAGAAATGGTCATAAGTCACTTTTTTTTCAGTTGTAACTTTGAATAGTCACTAAATGAACTGTTGCATGTCAAGGACTACCTGTAACTGGAAAGGGAACATGAAAGCAGAAGTCCAAACTGGTTGAATGAGGTTGCATTCCCTTGACAAAGCACTTCTGCGGTTCTAGAATGTTATTTTACCTCAGGTCTCATGAAGTAGCAGCTATTACAAGAAGGACCTGAGGCAAATGTTAGTGAATGGCCGCACCACCTCCTGAGAATCAAGCAAAGTAATGAGTGGGGCACAATTAGTAGTAATTCTGTTTCCCTGTGATAAATCCTGTGGGCCTATTGGGGCTTCGAAATATCACCGAATGAGAGGATGTTCTCTCTAAGGACAGCAAGATAATTTTAGTCCACAATGAATAGAATAGAATAGAATAATCTTTCTTGGCCAAGTGTGATTGGACACACAAGGAATTTGTCTGTGGTGCAAATGCTCTCAGTGTACATAAAAGAAAAGATACATTCGTCAAGAATCATAAGGTACAACACTTAATAATAGTCACAGGGTACAATAAGCAATCAAATCATGACTAGGAAACAGTCAATATAAATCGTAAGGGTACAAGCAACAAAGTTATAGCCATATAGTCACAAGTGGGAGAGGATGGGTGATAAGGAGTGATGAGAAGATTAATAGTAATAGTAATGCAG
>BHEV01044790.1:0-14988 GCA_004319985.1 Emydocephalus ijimae | reverse complement strand
TAATGTTTCCGGGATTACCACTCTGTCCCCCCAAAGTATGCAGCCCTTCTCGGTAAAGAGTTCGGTTTGTCTGTTCCGGAACGGTCTTAATAGTTCGTCCTTGTCCCCTTCCGGCCACCCTTTTCCAACCCAGCTCAAGACTCGCGCCAGCCACTTGTCTTTATTTGTTTCTCTGGCAATGTCTGGTGCGGTCACGAGTGGGTTGGGTATTGTCTCTATTTGGAGTACCTCTGTTGTGGGTGCTGGGTCGTCTTCCCGGTCAGGTAGGGGTGAATAGCTCAGGGCGTCTGCGTGGGCGATGTCCTTGCCGGGTTGATGTATCAGCTGGTAATTGTATGTTGCTAGGAATTCGGACCACCTAGTCATTCTTGGCGATAGAATGTTCGGTGTGGCCCTGTTTCCCGCCAGGATTCCTAGCAGTGGTTTGTGGTCTGTGATGATTGTAAAAGTCCTACCGTAAAGGTATTCGTGAAATTTCTTGACGCCGGCGACGACTGCTAGGGCCTCTTTGTCGAGCTGGCTGTAGTTCCGTTCTGGCTTTGAAAGTGTCCTTGATGAGAAGGCGATGGGTGCTTCTCTCCCTGGTGGCTGAGGAATGGCGCCGATCCCAAATGGTGACGCGTCGCATGTTACCGTCAGCGGCAGGGTCTCACTGTACTGGATCAGTACCACGTCGGATGTTAGCAGGTTCTTTGTGTTGTTGAAGGCGCTCTCTTCCTGTGCTCCCCAGGTCCAGGTGGCTGTTTTATCTAACAGCCTATGCAGCGGTTCTGCCACGGCCGCCTTTTTAGGTAGGAAGACATTATAAAAGTTTAACAGTCCCAAGAAAGCCTTTAATTCCGTTTTGTTTTTGGGTCGAGGTGCTTCCCTTATGGCTCTCAGTTTCTTTTTTGTGGGGTGGATCCCTTGTTTGTCTAGGAGGTACCCTAGAAATTCGACCCTCTCGGCCCGTAGTTGGCACTTCCCCTTTTTGACTTTAAGTTCCGAGTCTCTGAATTTCTTCAATACCTCCCTCAATCTGGCTTCTACTTGTTTTTCATTTTTCGCGGCCACCAAAACATCGTCAAAGTAGGGCACAACCCCTTCTATGCCCTGGAGGAGTCTTTCCATAAGACTTTGGAAGACCCCGGGTGCCACGCTGACTCCGAATTGGAGCCGGTTGCAGCGGAAAGCCCCTCGGTGCGTTACGATGGTTTGGGCTTCTGCTGTTGTGGCGTCGACTGGCAGCTGCTGGTAGGCTTGTGCCAGGTCGAGCATTGCGAAAATTCGGCCTCCCCCTAGTGAGTGCAGAAGGTGCTGGACTACTGGGACGGGGTATGTGCTTTGTTGGAGCACATGATTCAGGGTGGCCTTGTAGTCACCACAAATTCTCACAGACCCATCTGTCTTGATGGGAGTGACAATTGGGGTCTCCCACCGGGCATGATCGATCGGTTCTAGCACCCCTTGCACGATGAGCTTATTGAGCTGCTCATCGATTTTGGGCTTGAGTGCAAACGGCACTCGCCTGGGCTTAAGGTGGATTGGCGCAATGCTCGGGTCTATGTTAAATGAGATAGGGGACCCCCGGTACTTGCCTAGGCTGTCATCAAAGACTTCCTGGAAATCCCTCACGAGTGCCGCTTCCCAGTCTGCCTCTCCGATGTGGTGTATTTTGGTTGCTTCGATGCCCAGGGGTGCGAACCACTGTAGTCCCAACAGGCTCGGGCGGTCTTGGTCGACGATCATCAGGGGTAGCACTTCTGTGTGGCCCTTGAAGGTGACCTTAAAATGGCCTCTGCCAACTACAGGGATTCGGTTCCCCTGATAATCTTTGAGGATGAGTGTTTGGTCTTCCAGTTCATGGCAGCGGATGGTGGGGACCAGGCACTTGAGTGTGCGCCATGGGACCATTGAGAGGAAGGACCCGGAGTCAACCTCCATGTCACATCGCTGGTCTTCTATCCCGATCGTCACATATACTTTCCTGGCATCACTGGTGGAGGAATGGCCGATGACGATGCTGTGGTGTGTTTCCTCTCTTTGTCTCATTTCCTGGAGTCGCCTGTTCCGATCTTCTCGGCTCCAGCGGTTCTCTGTCTGGCGGTCGCGGTTCCTGGTGGGAGTGCTTTCTCTCTGTCAGGGGCTGGCGTCTCGTCGTCGCGGGCTGTAGTGTTTTTTATTCCAGCTTACTTTGGCGATGTGCCGCCGTTTCTCGCAATGCCTGCAAATGGCATCAAGAAAATGGCAGTCTGCTTGGGGGTGATCGCCGCCGCAGCCAGCACACTGGAACCTCGACTTACGACCTCGTGGTTCCCGCTGCTCCCGCACTGATTGGAGGCGGTGGATCTCTTCCTCCTTGTCTTCAGTTTCCGAGAAGGAGTCGCCGTCGCCGTGGTGTGTGGTTGTGTGGTCTGCCTCTGGTCGCCTCTCGGGGGTCAACGTTGTCTCTCCGGCCGCCACTCGTGGTATGATGCTCGATTGTCGCATCCGAGCTGCTGACTTCTTGGCCGCTTCCACTGCAGTAGCTTCGTTGAGGGCGTCAGCGAGGGAGATGTCTCCTTTTGCCATGATGCGGCTCTGGAGGATGGGGTCTCGGAGTCCTAGGACGACGCAGTCTCGCAGAGCCTCGTCCAAGTCGGTGAATTCGCACAGGCCGCCCAGGTCCCATAGTGCCACTATGAAGTCACCCAGCCCCTCGCCCTCGTGTTGGTCCTGCCTGTAGAAGTCGTGCCGCCGGATAAGGTTGGGCACGACAGGGGCATAGTGGCTTCGCAGCAGGGGCTCGAGATCGTCCCACTCCATCGCCTTGACGTCCTCTGGCTTGGCCAAGGCTTTGGCCATCTTGAATACTGCGGGCCCGCAGTGCGTGAGGAACACAGCTCGTTTCTTGTGGCCATTGGCATCCTTGAGGTTGCTACTCTCGAGGAATATTTGGAACCTATCGGTATAGGATTCCCAGTCCTTGGTAGCAGGGTTGAAGGGTGCGGGTGGCGAGTTGATGCCGGCCATGCTGCCTGTTCAGCGTGTCGCTCCACCACGTGCTGGGGTCTCCTTGTTCACGATCTCACCCTCGTCGCCAGTGTTAGATCTGGGGTGGATCAGGTCGAAGGAGACACGAGACCATTCCATGATTTCAGCTCTTTATTATAGGTGAGAATAGTCTGAGAGAATGCGAGCCGCGGCAGCCCTTCATATGGGACTGGCTCGCGGCTCGGCGGCCAATGGCAGCGCTTTGAATTTCCCGCGATCAGCACAGCCAATCGCGGTAGATTCCCAGCACTCCAATCCCGGCCGAGTATTCGACTAATCAGGTTGCTGTCCTTTTGGACCAATCAGCTAAGAGGGTTTGGAGTATGCTAATATCGTACAGAAACAAACATTCTTCTCAAACTTTTTTTTTTCCAGAAAAGAAAAAAATGGATGAAATTCTTACAGGTGGCCCATTTCTGCAATTATCAAAATGAAAGTGATGACCTTTTGCAGGGCTATGTATGAATGACATGCTTTTTTTTTACAAAGATTTGTCTGCTGGTGTGCAACTTCACAGATGGCTTGGCAAGGGAAACGTTAAAAAGGAACTCAGTCTGTGATGGTTGTTTTTTTTCCAAAGCAGGAAATAGGGACACACAAGCCAATAACAGGGCAGGTGTGTGTGTGTGTGTAGGAATACATAATACAGTAGCACTCTCTTTTACCTCACAGCAATAAAAGCGTTAAAATAAGATAATGAAAAAATTCTTAACCAGCTGGAGAATGGAAAAATGACAAGGAAAAGACAAAAACTTTTAGGAAAAAGGAGGCGCAAATTGCAGTTCTCTACTACCATAGCTTTGATAGCTTCTCCTAGCTTTGATAGCTTTTCAAGGGAATTAGACAAAATCACACAAAGAGGCCTGTTGAAAGTAATTCACCTTAACATTTACCTCCCAGTGAATGGCAGGAGGACCGAAGAGGAAATTTCCAATGCGGCCTCCTTGTTGTTCCCCAAAAACTATGATGGCAGGTACCGGGGATTGTGTGATACAATGTGACTTGACATGTAGGAGAGACATCAAGGTTTGAGTGCCAGTATGGGGAGTGAAATGCTTTGGTTCTGCAGTGTTTCTGGAGTTTAGGAATGGGCAGCATGAGGCTTAAGGATTCAGTTCATGAATGATGAACTGAATGCACCAGTTCCTGCCATTATCTGGTATGGAACAGAGGAAAACTATAATAGATTCCCTAAACCAGGCATACTATATTTAAAATACAAAACTATACACCCTTAGTCTCCCCAGTTTGTGTGAAGTGCCCTCATCCAATTTTCAGCCCCCTTTTCTGTCCCCAAATAATAAGCTTGCCACTTCCCTGCTGAACACCCCGCCTCCTTTTCTCGGCCTTTGTGCTTGAAGCAGGAGTTAGCCTGGCTTATTTACTAGTGTGATTTTGTATTGGCTTTAAGTTTGTTTGATTGACCTTGTCAGATAACTAGCTGCACTTGGGTATACACTAGCTGATCCCTTGGGACGGAAAGGATGTTGAATTTAGTGAAGTGGCACTTGAGCTGAAATGGCAGGAGCCACAACTGACAGGTGATACACAGCAGCCCATTCAAGAAACATCTTTCTTTAAACCCTTTGGAAATGTCATAAGACTTTTCATTCTTTCCATGAGCTCACCCAACAGGCTGCTAACTTTAGGAAGGTTGGCCAAAGATCCCCAGCCCCACTTCACACACACAGATGGACCTTTTGAAAAACCTCAATGTTATCTTAGTCACTCGCTTGAAGGGCATTTGAGTCATGAGTAGCATCTAAAAAGGGTAAATAGAGATTAAACTGAAGGAAGCTATTTTTCCCCCCTAGAATTTGATAACTCATCTAATAAAATGAGGTTATGATTTTTGTTTTTGTTTTTTAGTAGAGGTCATCAGTATTTGCTTTTAAAGAGATAATCAAGATATAATTTGCTAACTACTATTGAATTTTCCCAGCCTATTTATAAAAGGGTATTTGACAAATAGAAGCAACTATGGGGGCTTGTGACATGATGCTTTTGTTTCAATGGCTTTACTTACTAAAATTTATTGGCCACCCATCTTACCACAGGATAACTCTGGGCAGCTTACAATCTTAAAAAAACAACAACTATAGAGTTAAAGTTGGAATGCCATTCTCAGCAGATAATAATAAGAAATTGCTTATGTGAGGGAAAAAGCATCTAGATTAGTCACGAAAGAACTATACAAGCTTGCAATCTAGATTAACCATAAATGTATAGTATTCAAACCTAAACTTACATAGTTTGAAATTTTTTTCTTCATGAATCAAGGAGGACATGTTTGTTTCATTCATCAGCTAAAGTCCTTCCAAATATTTTGCAGGTATGCAATATGAAAGACAGAACCCAGAACAAACAGGGATGAGAAAGGAAGAGGATGGCTGAAAACAATAGAACGTAAAATGCAGTAATGATCTGTTGGCTTAGGGAGAATAGCAGCCCATTAGTGATGACTTTTATTCTTTCCCTCATATTGTGTTCTGTTACAATCTGTTGGAATCCCTGTGGCCTGAAAATAGTTAAAAAGAGAGGAAATGCATAAAACATGGTTCATCTTTATTTTCTAAGAGATCTTCTCTCGTGTCACTACACTTTTCCCAGCCACTGTAGAACACAGGCTCTGGCACATGGGGTGTAATCGTGGAGATCATGTGATGTACAGGGTTGTGGTAGCAGGGTGCAGTTTAATAGGTGTTCCATTGTCTGGGGAGCCTCCCCGCAGTCGCATTCTATGGATCCATCATGGTTGTATCCCCATTTCTGCATCAGGGCTTTGCATCTCCCAACTCCAGTTCTAAGAGATAACAGTTTGTTTTTTCCATTTCAATGAATTGTGGTGGTCTACTTGATTTCCCGGAGAGAATTTTGGTTTCCTGAAGTTCATTTTCTTAAACTGGCTTGGTGGTTAGGTGTAAAACAGAAGAAACAGAAAACCTCATAACAACATGTAGTGGCCTTCCTTTTTATTGTCAATGGGTTTTCCAGCAGGTTGGCTATTGAGACATTCATGAAGGCTTTCATAACTGACATTACTGTCAGCAAGAATGGATTGCTTAGAGAGGGTGCATGGAACAAAAACATAGCCAGGGTGTGTCTATATTGGTATGGTCTTGAAATGATCAAGTGAGCCTTAGGGTAGAGGAAGAGAGACACTATTGCTTGCTGAAATGCTCAAGGTACATTTGCACCATAGCTGTGATGCTTATGATGACCTTCTTCCTGTTCATATTTTGAGGCCTGCAGAGTACCCCTAGAAGTCCCAGAGCATACCTTGAGTGAGGAAGACCCATGCTTCTTTGGTAAGATTAAGGGATAAAGTGTGTTTCTTAACTGCTTAAGATGCCCATATTAACTCCTGAATCTCTACCCATGAAGCCAAGTCAAGATACACTAGCATGGATATAGAAAAGGTACAAGAATTCAATAAGATGCACATCTTGACTTTTTTGGTGCTTTGCAAGAAACTACATGGGTTGAACCATGAGGTCCTTAGGAGACAAACAAAAACTCAGATAAGACAATCGTTTTAAAATACCTTGGAATGTTAGTTAAAACTGCAAAATCTTGATGACCACTATATGGAGAAAAAATTGGAGAATTTTATTTCTCTTTGTGGCCATCCTATTCAGCTAAGGATATGTCATCCCATGAATTGCTTCTATGACTCCATGCTGGTTTTTAAATCTGGGCACAAATTTTCAGATTTTGCTTAATTGTTAGCTTTGTACATTTATCTGGATGACATTAAATAAATATTTTAAATGACTGTTGTACAAGAAAATAAACAATGCTGGAAAGAGCTACTGTCTAACTGAGACCTTTAAATTCACAATTCAAATTTGCATCACCCATGTAAAACTGTAGATAAATGCATATATTTTTTTAAAAAACAGTAAGGAGGTAACTATGCTTCTTACACACGGGGAGTAAGATCTATGTTTATCATATGTGAAGGCAAGATTGTAAAAAACAGAAAGACTTTCAGAGGTAGTGTAGCTAGGAATAGGTGAACATATTGGTTTATCTATTTATCATTCATTCATATTCAACCTGTCTTAAACTGTCTAAGACAAGTCAAAGGAGAAAAGAAAAACAGCCAGGATGATGTATCACCAAAACCAAAAGTAAAGACCAGCTCTTCTTGTTTTTTAAAAAGCAAAAAGAATTAAGAACAATGCATTCATAGAATAATACCCACCTCCAGTCTCCTGCTGACACATTTGGCTCCTTGTATCTGACACAATGAATGAATCATAAGGTTTAGTGTTTAGCATTTTTGTGTAAAATGAAAAAAATAGAAAAAAGATGAACTATTAGGCCCACTAACAGAACACCACGTACTTAGGATTAATTAAAAATATGACTTATATCCCAATCCTGAATCTTAGTTCCTGGCAGGAACAGCTTACATTTGTCATCTCAAACTTTCTTCCAGTAATCCTCTGAAATGCTGTCATAGTCACTTTCACCACAGTGGAATGGTAAGCAGCTTCTAGCTGTGATTCTTTTGTTAACCGCCTTACCAAATTTAACAGACATTTATGAATGGGCAAGGTACATCATCATCTCTGTTTGCATGCATAAGTGCACCATCATGCCTTGTCCTTGTCCTATTGTCCCCATTTATTCATACCTATTTCCTGTATTCTTACTCATGTTTATACTTATATCTATTATCTTGTAAGCGATTGACAAATCAAATAAATAAATAACATAAAATAAATAAATACAATGTTTTCCTCACTATTCTCATCAATTTTCCCTCTGCAAACCATCCAATAAGGAGAACCAAGCAGAATAATTGCACAAAGTGATTGGATTGGAATCCTTCAGAAGCACCTTAAGACTCCCAGTGAGATGTGAACCAGTCCTGAGCTCACAGCTCATTCCTTTCATTATTACATTTGGTCTTATGCCTGCAAAAAATGAGGGGAGGTACATCTGATTCAATCACATTTTGAATCTAATCTGATTACTTAGATATATTCAGGAGATGTCTAATTTGGATTTATACAAAGGGAAGTTAAATTGAATTTGAAACTTCCAGAGGTTTCCTTGGTAATCTGGAGAAAGAAGGAAGGAAGGAAGGAAGGAAGGAAGGAAGGAAGGAAGGAAGGAAGGAAGGAAGGAAGGTTCCAAATCAACATATGGTAATTCATACAAACCCTGAACATTTTCTCCTATCTCCCTTTATTGGGAAACCTGACTTATCAAAAGTTTCTAAATATGGTTAGGATTATAAACCAACTGCAGTACTTTATTATGTTTAGACATTTTTTCAGTCATTAAATGTGTTTTTATTCAGATATTCTCCTTCAACATCTTTTTCCTATCAGTTCTTAACAGCTGTTTAACATCCCAAAGCAAAACTGGTATTTATGGTTGAGATTTGCAGGGATCTATACGCAGCTTGCAACACTGAAAGACAACCTACATTGTGAGGGATGGAGATGGTGAGAATCTTCTGGCTCTTCCCCTCAATGATAATCAAACAGGACAAAATGATTGAAGAGACCTTCACATGTGTTTGATAGTAAATCAGATTAAATTTACAGTATCTGGGCTGCAAGCATAGTCTTAATTCTTTTGTTGCCATCAATTGGTCAGCTGTATTTTTGGAGTTTATAACCCTAGTTCTGTTGCACTTCAGAATGGTAACATTTGAAAGGAAGTTGCAGAATAAGTTGCTGAAAGGTATTGAGGTTTGCATGAACCATGTTTCCAAATACTAATGCTTGATATTTTTAGTGTACCTATGAAATAATGAATCACTTTAGGAACTTCCGGTTTGTTCCTTGTCGGTGTCTGTGCGGAATCCACGATTGTGCAAGGTTTCACCCGAGCTCTCTTGTTGGAGGGTCCCAATCGGGACCGGAACCACCCTGGTGGAGTGGTGAAGAAAGGGGAAATCACCTGGAGGGTTGAGGGGAGCCGCAACTCCCCTCCCTGACAGGAAAATCCCTCCCAAAGGCAAGCTGGAGTGGTGGTCTTAAAATGGCCACCATGAAGATGAAGAACATTCCGGGAAACTAAGTTTTGTGCTGGAGAGAGAAGTAGTGGGCAGAATGTGAACCAGGCAAAGGACATCGCTTTTGAGGTACCCCGGTATCAAATTAAAGGGCTATTTTGGAGGAAAGTGTGCGGAAGTGGCGACCAGAGAAAGTGAGAAAGAAAATGGGTTTTTAAATTTGGATTTGATTATTTTACTGGACTAATCTGGAGGAGAAATTTAAAGGAAAATACATTAGCATAACAAAGGTTTAAAAATTAAACTGGACAGATATTGAATTATGGACACTTCAAGGACATAACTAAATGCTGAAATTGAGTGTGTTGAAAAGAATAGCTGATGATGGAAATTAGTGAACTTAATAAAAACATCATATTCAACAAAAAAGTGAAAAAGAAAAAGACTCAAGAGTGCCACCTGATAGTACAGGAAAAATTTAATGTGTTTTAAAACAAGCGTCTGGTCTTTTTGAGACTTTGGATCTTGGAACTTGAAAGAAAATAAAAGGAACTTTATTATTGTCATAGAACCATCCAGTAATTTGGGAAACAATTGGGAGGCTGATTAGAAGATTTGGAATAAAGATTCAAGAGTATGAATTGTTGAAAATAAACTCAAAAGATTTTTGGCTGAAATAAGATACTGGACTCTGAATTGAATATATCTATCAAAGAAGAGGATTTCAACTATTAAGGAAGAGGAAAGAAAAAGAAAAAAGGAGAAAATAATGGAGAAGCTACTTGTTGATATAAGGCTGGACTTACAAGACATAAAATCGGATATGCAAGATACAAGGGATATGATAAAAATTAAACTTGGAATGTGTAATTATGTATTACAGAAATTAGAAATGGTGATTTAGCATACACAAGAATACAATAAACCAGAGGGGGAGGAGTTCTATAAAGAAGAAACCAACTTAGAAGAACAAAACGAACAACAATTATTCAAGCAGGGGGGAAAAGGAATTAGAATTAAAAATTTGTGGTCTGATGGGATGATAAAAGGAAGAATGGTTCGGAAAATGGTTAAAGAGAGAAGGGAAAAGCAGAAAAAGGAAGTACAAAGGAAAAATCAAAAGAGGGAAACAGAAAAGTTTAATAACTGGAATGAGAAAAGGAGGGGAATAAGAATGGGGGGAAAGAGAATTAAGAGAAAGGACCAGAAAACAAAAAGGAACAGGAAACAAACAAGGATGAAAAGAAAATACATTGTTCAGAGAGTGAGAGATAATGGATGAAAAAAAAGGGATAAGGAAGGTGATTCCACAAGGTAATATGTTGGGATATATAAGAATATATTGAAAATAGTATTTTGTAATGTATAGATGATTCATAGAGAAAATATAATGCGGAATCTGAGAAATATATATATATGTGTGTTTGTGTTTTATACTGGATAGGGAGATTGATATTAAGGAAGAAAGAAGGTGGTTGGCTCAAATTATTAACTAGAGGGGACAACTATATGTACAGATAAGGATTGATAAGATGACAAATGTGACAGGAAAAAAGATAATATGAGAAATGATAATAGAAAGGAGATGAGAGTTTTAGATAATGTAAAATAAGATATGAGAATATACTAAGAAAAATGGAAGGAGATTTATTAGATTTGGAATTGAATAAATGAATATAGAATTGAGATAAGAATTTTAGATAATATTGTAAAATAAGATATAAGAACATGAATTGGATAAGATAAGCTTAATATTTAATAATGACAAGAATGATGCAATATGAAATTAAACAAATAAAATGAATAGGTAACTATGGTCATGTTTGCATTGAGAGGTGAAACCTGGAACCACACTGCTTGCCAAATGAGAATTTTTCATTTTAAAAAAATAAAATGAAAACAGGGAGAAAATTTAATAATGGAATTATTAGGTATGTTTAATTGATATGATGGTAGGCATTTGGAGATAGTATGATTGAAAATAAATATTGAAGAAGTATGAATTAATATGAATATAATGCAATGAGAGAGTATGATATATAGTGATGCCACACTGTTAATGTATTGTTGTTATATGTAGATTGAAATAATTTTTGGGGGGAAATAATGAACCACTTTTTTGTATGTTTTTTTAATCGTTATTTTTCCTCCATAAAATATTTCATTTTGTTTCTCAATGGAATTGAACAGCTTATATGTTATATTAAAGGTGGAAAAAAATCTGAAGTGATTTATCTTCATCTGATTTATTTTAAACCTGGCATTTTAACAAAGGTGTGCAAAACTTTTTATATCCATTCTATATCAACAGGGGAATTTTTTTCTTAGCATGGATATTACCATAGCTGCACATTTTACCTTGAAACACCAGGAATCTGATATTTAATGAAGAAAATGAAATTATATTAGTCCTCTTGGAGCTTTTAAATTTTCAGAGGATGCAGTTCTCTAAATGCTCTTACTAGGAGACATAGATTGACTCACTGATGACTCACTGCGCTGATGTCTCAAAAAGCTAGTCCTCAAATTACAAGTAAAATAAAAAGAGTGCAATGAAGACACAAAAGTCAACAGTCATCAAATCACACATTGAAACAAAATAAAAATTATCCATCAGATTAAAACCTAATTCAACCATACTTAAATGTCTCAAATTCACCACAATTAATGTCTTTCTTTATACATTTCTATTGGAGTAATTGTAGTATTTATGCTTTATGCAGTCTTAAGGTTTGTATAGTCAAAGCTATGGTTTTCCCAGCATAGCTGTGAGAGTTGGACCATAAGGAAGGATAAGCATCAAAGACTTGATTCTTTTGAATGATGATATTGGAGAAGACTCTTGAGGATCTCTTGGATTGCAAGAAGATCAAATCAGTCAATCCTAAAGGAAATCAACCCTGACTGTTCTTAGGAAAGACATATACTGAAGCTGAAGTTCAAATACTGTGGCTGCCCAATGAGAAGAGAGGCTAAACAGATAATCAGAGTGGGAAGGGACATCTAGTCCAACCCTCTGTCCAAGCGGGAGATCCTACACCATTTCTGACAGATGGGGGTCCAATCTCTTCTTGAAAGTCTCAAGTGATGGAGCTTCCACAACTTCCAAGGGCAAGCTGTTTCAAGGACTCATTGGAAAAGACTGTGATGTTGGAAAAAATGAAGACAGAAGGAGAAAGGGATAGCAGAGGATAAAGTAGTGGTTAGATAGTGTCATTGTTGCAATGAACATGAATTTGGGCAAACTCCAAGAAAGAGTTGAGGACAGGGCCCCTGACATGCTATGGTCCATGTGGTCACAGATATGACTTAGGTATGACTTAGTGACTGAACAACAACAATCTTTATGCTTCCTTTGTCTGAAATCTTCATTTCTGTTATCATATATTCATTTTTATAATTTTATATATTGCCAGATTATACTCCTTGCAAATAATAATAATTATTAGCATATGGTGTTGTCACATTAGCTAGGAGAACACAATGCTATTACGGAGTAGTAGTTTGGCTGCCAATTTACTAGCTCTGTTGTAGGACACACTTGTGTGATGACCCAGAGTATATCAGAAATATAACAAAACCCAAAACGTAACTAAAAGTCCTTTAATGCCTTCAACTTGGCTTCATTGTTTAATTGTTCACAGTGGAGGAGTAAACTATTTTCAAAATAACATTTCAAAGGAAAGAAACACAGTTCAAATTCAAAAAGACGATAATGAAGCAAAAACCAAAAACAAACCACACTGAATAAAGTTCCATGACAGACCAGGATAGATAATTGCCAACTTCAGGAAGATAACCAGGTACAGTCTGTTGGAAGAACGCCAACCAAGATAAACCTTCTTTGGGAATAAAACACTAATTTGTCTCGAGTCTATTAGCACACAGGTCCAAACTCCTATGCAGATCTCACACCTGCAACCCATAAAGAGGATCATGGCCCTCTCCTCCCGAGTAGACCACATTTTACCCTGATTCTCTCCTCCCGAGTAGACCACATTTTACCCTGATCCTCTCCTCCCTGCGTGCCTAGGATGGATGGGGGATGGGCCTGGGTCTTTCTCTGACTGCTCAGAGTCAGTCTCCACCAGGGGCATGATACACTTGCATGCTTCCCAAGGTGTGCCTCAGGAGGGTGAACTGGCTTCACACAAGAAGGAAAGACAAATGGCTCTTCCTGCAGCATCATCCTAGGCCCCCTCCATTCCCTGGAGCTACCTCACAAATGGGCATCTCAACCAGGAAGGTTCAGACCCAGCAGTAATGTGTCTGCCTACACAAAGAACTAACTTGTTTCCCTGCTGAAGTGATATCTATTTATTTAGTTGCATAGAACATGCTTTTAAACTGTTAAGTAGACAGAAGCAGAGGCAACTCATGGGGGCTCACCCCGCCACATAGTGTTAGGATTCAAACTGGTGCAGCAGAGATCATCTGCTGCATCATTAAGCCACAGAGCTACAATACCTGTTCCTTGAGATAATGATTTTAAGAGAATTGGTCAATCAGTTAGTTGTAACATGCTACAGAGGAAGACACCATTATATTTCCACTTTCAGGGCTTTCACTTTGACAATTCACATGTTAAATGCTAGATCACCTACATTTGCCATCATCCATCCTTCCTCCTGCAAAGCACACTAAAAAAAATAGTTTCAGAGGAGGTTGGTTATGCTGGTGGCAGTAGTCTTCTGGTTACTCAGGCTCCTTTTAACTCCAAGTTATTGTCAGATCAATCTGATTGTACTTCAGTGATTATATGCACTACTGTCTGTACAATATTCCTCAACTGTTCTTCAAGTAGATCTTAGATATTTCCTATTGGTCAATAAATTGTATCCATGCTTAATTTTTTATATGTCCATTTATTGATTATTGATTTTTTAAATATTATTTGTAATCACTTGAGTGACTGTTAGTAATGTAGAAAAGTAGTTGTTATAATTGATCTTTTTAGTTGTTTAGCCTTTTAAGTCATAATTCCTTTACACACTATTATATTTTATACTATACCATACTATACCATTCTAGTCCCTATAGTTACAATGTCAATATTAGATATAGCGTTAGCGCAAGAAATCAGGAACCAAGGTCATTCAAATGAGTTCAAGTTTAATCAATACTAGCTCAATACAAAAATCTGAATTACTAACAGTCAAGGCAAATTGGTGGTAAGTTAGAATTTCAGCAGAATTCAAGGAGAGCCTGAGGAATAATAATAGCAGGAAAATGTTACATCTATCTAAGGAAGGACCAGGTTGTCCTATTGAAGTTTTGCTGTGACAATCTGTCAGTCAAATATATCTTTTTTTTATTTAAGCAATCAGTTTGGTAATGCCAAACCATGAGAAGCATTGTTCTTAACTGTCTCTATAATTGCATGAAATGCTACCTTGACAGAGATTTGCTTTTAATTTTGTTTCTTATCTAAACTAATAAACATTCTCTTATTCATCCTGGACTAAAGAATATTTTCTTTCTTGATAAAATGGTTTCACTATCATAGGCTTTGTGCTGCTTCTTGGTACATTTACCTAATTATTCAATCATTTTACTCTTCTTGGAAACATTCCAGGTTTCAAATAAGTTTATTTGCTCTATGCATCACTGAGGAAGCTTAATTATTAAATCTGACTACTCCTTCTCTAATCCAACTGACAGAGGTTTTATGTAATGTATCTGTTATATGTTATTAATACTGCTGAAATTAAAATAATATATGTTCTGTTGAATTTCTGTTATTTCAATTGAATTTGTGTAGTTTTCTCCAACACCCATTAAGTCAGTTTTGTTTAGAAGTAACAAATCATGTGCATGATTTTTATTTTCTAATCAGTTGGTTACAGTTTTTGGGGAAAGACAAGAATGGGCCTATCAGATTTTCTTTTTAAAAAAAAAAAGGTTTTATTGATTTTAAGAACAAACAAAAACACACAAAACATAAAACATAACATAAAAAACCTCCTTCTTCATAAATTTACAGTGTATCGGTTGGTTTA
>BHEV01044789.1:0-34965 GCA_004319985.1 Emydocephalus ijimae | reverse complement strand
TGAGAAAATACCATCAGAGGAAGAAATTATTAAGAAAATATTGGAATGTGCTGAGATGAGTATATTGACATTTGAAATTAGAGAGCAAGAGGATAAACAATTTTATGAAATTTGGGGTCTTTTTTATCAATGGCTATATGACAAAATATGATAATAGAATATTTAGAATGTTAGACAGCAAGGAATATCTTTATTTTTTCTTTCGCCTTTGTTATTTGACATTATATTTATAAAGTGTTTTTAGGATAGATTTGGTATGATTGTATGATTTGTTATAGAATAAACTATTTAAAGTATTGTTATCTCAAAAAGCATGAATGATTAAAAGTATAGTCAAATGATTTTTTAATAGCAATATTAGGATATATAAGTTTGGATTGACAATATGAGTTGTTATGTAACATAATTGTAATTGAGACTACAAAATGAATGCACAAAACTGATGAACCAACTGACACACTGTATGTACATAAGAGAGTTGATGTTTTAATATTTTGTTTGTCTTGTTTGTTTGTTTGTAGAAAATCAATAAAATTCTTTTTTAAAAAAAGAGATTTAGCCAAGATTTCTATCCCTGGGATGCCTTCAGACTCTTGTTTTAAAAGCAAAAACGGCTTCTCATCCCACCTTTGTGCAACACTGAACTTATTGGAAATTTTGAAAATATGTTTTGGTTTTCCACCAGAATGGTAGTCAAGGTAAGAGTTTGCCCATACATTAAAAAAAACTGCTACAATGCGCAGAAAAGTAATGTCTCCTCTGAGTATATCTTATTTCCTGGCATCATTATGAAAACATTCATGTAGCTTATTAGCAGCAATGTAGAACTCGTTGGCCATTGCTTTCTTCCAGGATATTTTTTTCATTTCCTAGCCTCTCACCTTGGTAGACTCTAGAGGATTCTCACACTTTTTTTTCTTCCATATAATCATGTCTGATTCTTGAAAATTGCCTAACCAAATCCAAACCTGCTTAGCTTCCAAGCCAGGAAGCTGCTGCCACCTGCTGAGAAAATTAATAGACATAGTAAAAAAAACCAAAAACCTCATTTACTAAAAGGTAGACAAATAAAGAGATCCCCGTGCTCTCTTTTGAGCCCCTCCCAAAATGTTCATTTGCACTTATTGAAGCACCTCATTTCAGATAAGCAGAGATCTATGCTAGATTTTATTTAGTAGAACTCAACATTTGTAATGATAAGTGTTTTACAAAGTATTTAATTAGACCTGGATTCTTAAATCAAGCAAACTAGGCTAGCAGACTACAAAAATTTGATTGTAATTTTTATCTGCACAGACAAAGCCTTAGATTGGAACTTAAGATCTGGGCAGAAAAGTTATGTATTAATTTCTACTACAATATCTAAACAAATTGAACTGGATAGAAAGGTTGGAAGGTTCACCAAAGGCAATCATCAAATGCATTTACCTGCAAGGATGCCCAAGTGTAAATAACTAAGTACCTTTGAGAAAAAATGCTCAACATTAAAAGGCTGGGCAATCTTTGCTTCTGATACATTTTTATTTATTTTATTTATTTTATTTGTCAATCACTTACAAGATAATAGGTATAAGTATAAACATAGTTATGAATACATGAAATGGATACAATAAGAAAAATAAAGAAACAATAGGATTGTTTCTTTATTTTTCTTATATGTATCCATTTCATGTATAAAAATAAAATGTATAAAAATGTGGCACCTGGCTCCATTTTGTGTAGTATCTAAGCACAATGTCAAAAATCACAAGTTCCATTTCTTGTCACTTTCAGATAAGAAACAAATAAAAATCAGACAGTGAAAATGACACAGTCTTTGATACCCAATATACATTGTAACACCTTTTTGTCCACCAAAAAGTTATTTCCAATATCGAAGGGAATGAAAAGTTTCTTTATTTTTTTTATATTGTTAAACTGCCAAAAGCCAAAAACACGTGGTGCTATAACAGCACCTAATGACATAGTTTGTAAACATGAGCAAATCTAAACCTGGGACTTGGACAAAGTGAGCTGATTTCCAAATGCAAGAAAAAGGTAGCTGTGAAGTTCAAGCAGTGGAGTTAGCTTTTCATGGCAGCAGGGAAATGTTCTGGTATACAGCAGCCTCTGGAGAACAACTGTTCCATCTCCTAAAAGCTTTGAATTGTCAAGCTACCTCTGTAATTGGGCCCTGGAAACCTATCTGGCAGCTGTCCAAGTGACCTCAAACAGAAAGCACTTTGTGAGTCTTGTTGATAATTTGGGCAGGAAAGGAAAGTATAGAACAGGTTTAACAAAAGGACAGTATGTTTACTTTATGACTGATATCACTAGAGCCAAAGCAAGTCTCATTTGTCTCAGTTGGCCATTATTGACATTTTTGCTTTCAATATTAATTGTTGGACAATTACTGAGATCTATATAAGTCTTTCAGAAGCCCTGAGGCAGAACATTCATTTTTGAACTTTCTTTTTCTCACATTTCCTTCTAACTTCATCCCGTAACAAGATTTTTTTTTTCTCAGTTATTCTTGTCTATAAAAGTCTATGGCCTAGTATGTAGGGAAAATCTAAAATTATAAAATAAAATGGGAAGGGTGTAGGTCCGTGATGGCAAACCTATGGCACGTATGCTGGAAGTGGCATGCAGAGCCATCTCTCTGGGCATGCCAGCCATCGCCCATTGCTCTTCTGGGTTCCGGTGCATGCATGCACGCCAACCAGTTGGTCTTCAAGCACATGAAGGAAACTGGAAGAGCAGCTCCATGGCACGTAACCAGGAAGACCAAGTGACCAGCATGCATGCATGCACCGAAACCAAAAACTCAGCTTCCGGTTTCTGGTGCTTCCCCATGCATGCGTGCTCCCATTTTGGCAACACTGGTGTAAGTAGTCCTCATTTTATCAGTTGCTCATATGAAATTACAATGGAGCCTCCAAAAGCTACAAATTGGTCCAAAGTAGCTTTCAAAAGTATGGCTGCTGTAGCAACTTTCTGGACTCATGCACAAAAATTCAGACACATTCATCCTTATAACTAAAAATAGGGACATTGCACTGCCCCCCCCAGGACTTGGCCTGTTCCTACCCTGTTGAACCCCACCCTCTCCTTCCCATCACTGACTGCACACTTTGGGAGAGCTCAACAGCTTGTGTTGGGGAAGGAGGGCAAGTCAGCCCACTTTTCATCATCCCTAGGCTGCATGGTTTGGCCCTTGAAGCAGTCACCATTTTGGAGTGGCCTTTTCAAATATGGTGACCATTTCCAGGACCAAGCCATGCAGGCTAGGGTGCCAGGGTCTGGAATATCTGCCTTCCTTCTCCAACTTTTCTGGAGCTCTTCCAAAGGTAAGTGCACAATCAGTGATGTGGGATAGGAAGGGGTTAGAATAAAAAAGTTGGAAGGGAACTTGTAGGTCATTTAGTCCAATCTGCTGCTCAAGTAGGAGATCCTATACCATTTCTAACAGGTGGCAGCCCAGTCTTTTCTTGAAAGCTTCCAGTGATGAAGCTTCCATTACTTCTGAAGGTAAGCTGTTCCATTGGTTGATTGTTCTCACTGACAGAAAATTTCTCATTTCTAGGTTGAATATCTCCTTGATCAGTTTCCATCCATTATTCTTTGTTTGGCCTTCAGGTGCTTTGGAAAATAGCTTGACCCTCTCCATGACAGCCCCTCAAATATTAGAACACTGGAGTGCGGAGCTGACGTCGCGGCGATATGCCGAACTTTCCGGAGCTCAGGGGACATTGAAATCCCAGCTGTCGAGAGGTCCAGCTGAGCCTAAATCATCCTGGAGAGGTGATAATTGAAGAAGGCATGCTCCTTCTATCCCAGAGAATGTGCAAATTCCCTGGTTGATCTGGAGAAAGCCTTCAAAGCTGACAGCAAGAGAAAGTGGCCATTGTGAGCCGCTACTTGGACAGCTACTGGAAGAAAAAGAAGCTTGAAAGAAGGTGTGATCATGCTGGGTGAGAAACCTAAATTAATACTATTATTGGGAGAAAGAGCTTCCTAGGGAAAAGTGGGGTGAAGGTGAGGCTCAAGGAGAGAAGTGGAAGTGGGTTTTCTTTCTGCTCCACCCCTGTAAGTGGTGAGGAAAGTTTTTTAAAGAGCCAATTGAAAAATGACCCAATCAATCATGGACTTCCTGGAAGAATTTTGGTATTAAAGTTGGACTGGACAGATTGGAATAACTAAAAATATTGGAATAACTAAAAACTGAGAATTAGATTTTTGTTTTTCTCTTATTTTTAACTATAAAATACAAAAAGATAAAGAATTATATATTGGAATAATACAAGGCAGAGAAAAGAAAAAGCAGAGCAATAGTGCCACCTGCAGGTTGAAGTGAAAAATAGAAGACTGAAAAAAGGAAAGGGAAAATATATGAGCTTAGCTACAAGGGAATGGAAAGATAACAGGGTTATTTTGTCTGAAAGTGAAAGATAAAGCGTGGAACATTGAGACTTTTGTTTTGAACAGTGCAGCTCTTGGAACTTAATAAAAATAAATCGAACAACTGAGAACTGAATCTTGGATTACTTTTCTCCTTTTTCTGGTACCTTTTAGTTTGCTCTATGAACTCTCTCTTTTTTTGGAAATATAACAATAGAGGATTGAATACTGAGGGTTGGTGGGCCAATCTGGATTACAATTTGCTATTTGGAAAAAAAATTCTTTTTTCTTCATCTTTTCTCCTCTTTCTCTTTTTGTTGCTTCACTTATTTATTATTTCCCACAAAATTTGGATTAAGGTAAGAAGAACCTGAAGAAAAAGAAATCTGGATTCAGATGAGAACTGATATCTGTACCCGCTCTTGGATTACAATTGAATTTTCTTTTTCTTTTTTGTTGGAAATTGATGATTGAATACTGAGGGTTGGTGGGCCAACTTGGATTACAATTTGCTATTGGGATAGGATATAATCCTATCCCTTTTTTCCCCTTCTTTTTGTTCCTCTTTTTCTAATCCAAATAAAAAATTGGATTAAGCTAAGTAGAATCTGAAGAAAAAGAAACTTAGACTTGGACTAGAATTTTATATTTTCATTTCTCTCTTGGATTACAATTGAATGATAAGTGTAGTCCATGATGGATTACAAAAACAAATATTGCAAAAAAGAAGAAGACAGCATCTGTACCATTTTCAACATCCTCCTCTGCTACTTCTAGTCCTGCTGGCAGAGGACCCTGGACACTATACTACAGCAAGAGGAAGCTAGCTCATGCAAGTGGAGATTAAAGCAACGATACAAGAGGTCCATGAGGATATGAAAAAACAAATAGGGAGAGTAGAGGAGAAAGTAGGGAAAACAGCAGACAAAATGGAGAATATTCAACAAATGATGGCAAAAAACAAAGAACATATGCAAAAGATAGAAGAGACAGTAAACCTAACAGAAAAAAGGGTGGAAGAGCTTGATTATAGGCTTACACTGGCCAACTAAAATACAGAAAAAACAATAATTTTGTTAGAAATGGATCAGGCAGATTATTATCTGAGATTCTAAAATACGGAGGAAGAAAAAGGGGAAAACTTAGCAGAAATTATGGTAGATATGTTGGCAGGGACCTTTGAGGTGACCAAAGAAAAAATGTTGGCTGATATTGATGAAATATTTAGAGAACACACTAGATATGCGATGAGAAACAAATTGCCTAGAGAGGTATATGTGAGATTTATTTTTAAAAAGCCATAAAAATAGAAATCCTGCAGAGGGTAAGAGATGACCCTTTGAAATATAAAGGGAAAGGAATAACAGTGTTAAAACAAATTCCGAGAAGAATCAGAGATTTGAAAAAGGAATACCAGTTTTTGATTAGTTGTTTAATTAGAAAAAGGGAGAGTTTTAGATGGCTGATACCAGAGGGAATATTGGTGACATGGCAGGAACAAAGACATAGATTAGATTTAATAGAAAAAGCAGAACAGTTCTACGATCATTACTTTAGCACACAAGAAGAAGAGAGAGTTATAGAAAAAGAATAAATCAGACGTCATGAGGAAACTACAGAGGAGAGATACAGACAACCAAAAGAAGAGGAAAGGGATCAAGAAGAAAGAGCAATAAGAGAAGGAACAAAACCAAAAGAAGCAAGAGAGATAAGAGTGACAAGAGCAGCAAAACATTATTATAAATAAAGCCATAGAGGAAGAAATAAAGTTAATATCAATCAACATAAACAGACTGAATTCGGCAATAAAAAGCAAATGGATTTTCAACAAATTAGAAAAATTAAAACTGGATATAATTTGTTTACAAGAAGTGCATATTAAAAAACAACATAGTAAAGTACTGGACTATCCTAAAATCAGTTGTTCTGATCCAGGCTTTATCAAACATACTGAAACACAAACTTGTTTCAAAAGCAAAACCTATTTTAATGCAATGCTGGGAATTACTTTCATTTCCAGCCAGAACTCATGATATACAGTTCCACAAGATAAGCCCATGCTTGTCAGTGCTGGGGAATGCTGCCAAAACCAAAAGTCTTCAAAGTAATTAAAACAAAACCCAGCCGAAGTATCAGAAAAAAACAACCAGAGTATGCAGAGTTTCAAGGACTTGGAATCTAATTGAACTGCTTTGCTTCCTGCAAAGCTTTCATCACTGAGGTCTGATTTTTATCCCTTATGGGAGGGGCGATCACCTATTAGCCTTGCTCCTGAGTCAACCCTTCTGCTTCAGCTGCTCTCACCTTCTAGCAGCTCTGTGCACACACACACTGGGAACAGGCTCCCCTGGGTCCTCTGCTTTGCTGCTGCCAGACTCCAAAGGCTCTGAAGGCACCTCACTCCCAGATGGTCCTGGCCGCATCCCTGCATCGGATGCAGGACCCTCATCCAAGTCATCTCCAGACTCTCTCACTGGTCCCCTTTCTTCTTCACTGTCTGACTCCACTGCCATCTGCATGGCTGCTAGCAAACCACAACATCAGGAAGCTATATGCCTCCCTTCCAAATCAAAGTAAAAGAGGAGTGGTACTTTACATTAAAGAGAAAATAAATGCAAAACATTTTTTATGGATGAAGAGGGGAGTGGCAATATGCATCAAATAATAATCAAGAGGATTTCTATGATAAACTTTATAAGAAAATAAAAGAATTAGAATATGAAAATATATGTATTTTAGGAGACTTCAATGCAATAATAGATGTGGAAATGGAGTATAAAACTAAAAAAATAAATAAAAAAAACCAGGAAAACAATACCCAAAACCTTTTTTAAAATGGCAGAAGAGTTAGCTATTCAGGAACCTTGGAGAGAAACACATTCTAAGAACAGACAATGCACATTTTATTGAAAAAGACAACTGTCCTGGTCTAGGATTGATATGATGTGGGCATCAACAAAATAATAGCTAACAGACAAGAAATAAACATTGAAGCAAGTACTTGGGCAGACCATAATCTGATAAAAATTATATGGAAAGGACAAAAAAAGAGGTCAAGATGGTCAATGAACAATTCAATATTGAATTGTTGAAATGCCTAGATAATTACCTCGGCAGCCCAAAATTGTCGGAGCATAAGAAGGTTATTGGAGGGCATGATGAATGACTCTTGGAAATGGTTGTGTCCCATTGGAGAAGTCATATCCAGGGGGTGGGGAAAGACCAGGGTCAAGGGGGAAATGTATGATGTGATTTAATATCGGCTGCACCCAGCCACACACCAATGTGGCAATTTCTAATGAACCAATTTACTTTTTCTGAAATGCAGCCAGAGATTGGTTTGGCATGATCAGTTTTTAAGAAACCCATGCTGACTTCCAGTTATTACTTTCCTTTTTTCTAGCACAAAATATCTCAGGGAGTGGGAGAGGACTTAGGAGGCCTGGAACAGTTGGGGGCCTGCACTAGTCCTCTTGGGGCCTCCTTCATTCTTGAGGCACCTGTGCTCTGCTTAACCCACAGTGGCTTAAAGGCTACACCAAGGAGAACGGGGTGAAGATCATCAAGTGAGGTGATCATATGGGTGCGTCACTTAATGACCATCATGATTTGCAACTTTAATAGATAGGCCATAGTTCAGAGACTATCTATATTTTATGAGATAGCTTAATGCTACTATTGCACTGTAAAACAAGGAGTTTAATCCCAAAAAGGAGTCAGAAACCATGTAAAAATAACTTGTTCATGTCTTTACTTTTGCTCTGTCCATTAATTCTATACTGTAGTTTAAAAAAATTGTTTCCACAACACTTAGTATTTCTCAATATTCATTTAGCATTTCCTTCCTGTAAACTTGAAGATGTTTACCTTACAGAGTTAATGGATTCCTTTTGGACCAGGTTTACATTTTTAATAGGAAGATTGAGCATGCAGGAGGAAAAAGAGAAAGCGGATGCTGCTTTGTGAAATGGAGCATTTTAACAGTGTTTATTTAATATTATGAATATGGAATTTTTTATCTTTTTCTATTTACTCTGTGTTTATATTGAAAGAAAGGCTATAGAGAAAAAGGTTTATTATATTATTATTATAATATTATAATATTATTAATATTTCCTATAAAGAATGCTTAAAATATAATCTGTATCTCTTTCTAGCTTTACAAAGCTGACATTAAGAATGAAAATACTGTCCTTACCATACAAATGGATTAAAATGTCAGCCAAAAATGTAAATGCCATCAAGTCTGCCATCTGGGGTGAAACTACTTGTTAGTCATGTTGGTTTGTTGATACTGCTCATATTTCCACAATTCCCAGTGTACGTCTGCTGCATAAAGCCATTTTGCAAGGTCATGAAAGCAAAACTTATAGCATCCCTTGCTCATCCAAACCAAAAATACTGTGGTTGAAACATGCCTTGGCTAGTAGAGAAGTTTTTCCAAAATGGAGCCTCTTCATAATGTCAAAGTGCTGCAAGTTCATTAGTTTCCTACATCTTTGAGTTCCCCTTTCCATGTGCTTAATCATATGCAAAGCCTATCGCTTGAGGATGGATATCACTGACCATATAATTAAGCTCTGCTGCTTTGCAGAAACATCAGAAGTGCTCTTATATAGAGTTGAAATATTGGTTCCATTTGGCTAGTCAGAAGAAGTTCCTCAAACAGGGAAAAGAGCATTTCCACCTTTACTGAATATATTTGAGAGTAAAACTGGTCAGAATTCGTTACAAAGGATGTTACTTTACTACACCATAAATTGGACTAGCAATATAATAGTATAAATGCTATAATCATGGTATAAATGTTTCTAGACACATTTCTTCCAAAAATGCATTTATAAAGCATTTTATCCTAAAATACACATGTTAATACATATTCTGTAATAGTTTTGATCAGAGAACTGGTTGGAAAATGGCAAAATCTTAAGAAAAATAACTCATATTAAAATTCTATGTTAAATCTTCATATTCTAGAAATTTTAGAGGTCTGTTCACTTGGAAATGTGGGATAAATTATTTCTCAACCACTGATGATTTCTTTTCTCCTAACTGAGCCAGTAGAATTGCAGTAGTCTATAAACACAGGTGGATGAATGGGGGGGGGGTTTACTTTAAAAAAATGAAGTTAAAAACCTCAATTTATTCTTAGACAGGGCTTTTAAAAACCCTTTCATTTTTCTCTTTTTCCCCTTCATTGAATTGAATAATTTCAATACTGTCTGGGTGTACATTGAAATAAACCCCGAGTTCCTTAATCATAATAAACTGTACTTGATTGAATATACACAATGTGCCAAACCACAAGCAAGCAAAGTGGAATATGATTTAGTGGTTTGTGTATGCAGATACAATGTGGAACATAACAGAGATGTAAGAGAGGAATAAGGAGATAGTTGTCCTTCTTAAATTATCTCTTTTTTAAAAAAAATACAGATCACATTTAGCAAGTCTGAAACAGTATTGTTGAAATATCCTTCCTATTTTGATTGAAAATAGCAAAATTGGAGACAGCAGAAGATTATCTGGGTCTCCTATGAAAAACAATCAGGAAGGCAAATGTAATGGTTCTGAATCTATTATGAAAAGCAACAAAAGATACAATATCATTTTTAATAACAACTTGCCTAGAGTAATTTAATAGAGCAGAGGCAATTCTGCATACCCTTATTCAATGCACAAGATACCAAATGTATATTATTTTCATATTATGAATAATATGTGGGGAGGAGATAAAAAAGTAACATCTAATATTGGAGGATGGAGAGATAAGATGCAGGGGTGGGATAAGAGAAGCAAGAGTAATGATAGATGAATGCATGCAAATGTATTTGTAATGACCTGAATATGTGAAACAACCATCACAGATGCTACAGGCTGTGTTCATAACATCTCACATTATCTCCATCACAATTTCAACAGAAGCATCAGTTCACACCTCCCCAGCTGTAAATGAGCAAGTCACTGAGTACTACATGTATGAATAAAATCCCACAAAGTAAAGGCAGTGTGATCATTACTATGATTTCGTTTGCTGAAACAAAAGCATAAAAGTGAAATATTTCCTCCATTGGCTTTAATATAATATTTTTTTAGAATAGCATCAAAGAACAGATATGATGTGTGGGCCATATATATTTAGAAGGGAATTAAATTAGCTTTTTAAAAAGTAAAATATTCTGCTATGTACTTACTTTGTTCTAATTTCATAAGGATGCAGTGTTAAAGAAACTTAATGACATTGAGGAATTACCAGCATTCTGGTGTTTTTAGTCCAGCTCTGTGGGATAGGGTGAGTTCCCATATCTTGTCCCTAGCTTCTTCTTACGAGCAGTTCAAAACTATTGTTTGTGAATAGATATATAGGTACCATCATTTCAGTGGTGGGAAACTGCTGGCTGTATTCTGCACAGGGAGCTAGAACCCAGGGAGCTAGCCCAGATGCAATTGGCGGAAGAGCAGTGGAAGAAATGATCATGAGCCAACTTTCTCTAAGAATGCTATAGCTCAGCCGATGTGAACTGAGTTTGCCTTCTTGTGATGCGCCCATAGAACAAATGGACTAGTGATTGTCAACCACCAGGACTTCTATTGTGTGCATAACATGCCATTCAGTCAATAAATAAATAAATTTAATTTCCATCAGTGATTCTGCATTTTTAAACTGACTCTGTTGCCTTTTGCCTCATTCATAGAATGTTGTGATTATAAATATTTAATCAATGCATCATATTCTTTTTATCTGTTTCTTTTTTCTATATATTTTGTTTGTTTTAAATTGAAAACCCACTGCTGAGTTGAACTTTCAGTTCTTGAGTTGGCAAAAAAAAAAACCTATTCTGGTATAAACTTGGCTATTTCCACTGGTGGTCATTATCTCAGTTCGAAGGTGCCTATTTTAGCTCACAGTCAAATTGGCATGTCCTGATTATGCACCTATATAAGGCATGGTAAGGAAAAAAACATTTGATTCCTCAGCTCAGCTTTCCTCACCTATTCCTCCAATGTCATCAGCTAGCAGAAGATGTCCATAATCATAAGAGTGGCATAGAAATGGACAAAAGAAAGAAGTCTTGTATAGTCTGTTGAGATGCCCAGGTTTAACTTCCATGCAATTTTACTGGACTCACATGATCACTGGCTTTGGTGCAAGCAGGTTTCTGTGGTATTCTCTGGAAAGGAAGGGGTTTTTTTCCCCTTCATAGGAGAATCCACTCCTACATGGGAGAGAACCCATCTTTATTTGACTGTTGCAAGATAGCAACAAGGACTTGGGAATTTGCTCTGCTTGGGGGAGACAGCAAATTGGAGAAATCACAATGTTGTTCTTGTTATTTCATTTTCTTGATTTGCATGGCAGAATGACTTGAGATATTTGTCTAGCAATTGATAGATCACTGGCAAGATAGTTTCAAAATCTGATTATTGAGGTTTTGAGATAACTGTTTTTTCTGTGTGTCTACTGCTTCACTTTGCTGCTCCTGTAGCCATCAAACAGCTGCAGGTAGCCACAGGGACAGCTATGCACTCCCCAGGAGAGGAGAGGGGAGTATCAGAAACAGGAGAAGTCATGTGCATACCAGATTGAAGTAATCAATAAGTGCTGTGCTGTCATCATACTCAACAGATCTTCTGACTGGAATTTTTTATACATCTTGAAACTATGGAGGATTCTCACCAGTTTAAGGGGAAAACCACTATTGTAAAAATGGAACAAATAAGAATAATTGGATCTTGATTTATTCTTGGATTTAGGATAAGATGTAACATCATGGGGACACAGCAGAATAAACAGGATGTCAGGGCACTGATATATTCACACTATAGTTAGACTCAAGGGAGAAAGGTCCAAGATCTGAAAGGTACCTTGGAAATGCTGACTGAGAATAAAGCTTTCTAACCCAACATTTAAGAATAAAAGTTTCTAACCCAATATTTTTCATATACCATATAGGTACAAAAAGACCTTAACCATAAAAGAAACTTTTTGTTTGGGGCAAAAATATAAAATCCTAAATAAATTTTGCATGGGCTATAAATATTTGGCTTCCTCGTATCTCTGTTTTCTGTTTAGGTCTGAAATGACTTCTTTATAGCAGAAGCAATTATTATTTTAAAGAAAATAACCCAATATTTCAGGACAAGTAATTTGTTTCCAGGTCTAGAAATTGGCAAATAAGTTACAACCCAAACTACTAGAGCAGAATTGAAATGAACTATTTCAAGGCAACTTTTACATAATGCACAATGAAATGCTGAGTAGAATATGCACTCACCTTGCCTAGCTAAACTTTTTCTTCCAAAGTACATGTCTGATTTAGGAAGCTTATGCTTTTATAGTTCCATAGATAATGATAAATCAGATTTAATTATGAGAGTAGAATTCATCTGAATTGATCCTAAGGAATAAATTCTGCTACCCAAGCATATTCAACCTGTTTTTAGCTGGGGATAGATTTACCAATAACTGGCCTCATTAGCTATTCATTGGAAGCAGGAAACTGGAATAGAAAAGAAGTCTTCACTAGTTTGCAAATGTTAAGGATGGATGCTTCTAGGGCCCAGATAATTAACTAGAGTTAATACAACAAAGTGATCACAACAGTACCTTTAAGGGAATAATTGTCAGACATGACTAACTACTTGGTGATATATTTTCATACCCAAATATGGAGAAATTAACTCCTGCAAAAAGTTTGCCTAAGCAGGAGTGAAAGAGCTACATCAGTAGTAGGGAAATGCTTATCCAGACACAACTGAATTACAGTTCCTGAAGCCTCTATTGGCATGGCCAACAGGGAAGGATGCTAAGACTGACAGCTCTGGTAGCAGTTGTCCAGAACCACACTGTTTGCATTTAGCATCATATTTATTATTTATAAAATACACGTGAGGTCAAATGCCTTGGCTGGCTCTTATCTTTCTTCTAAAAGAAAGGAGGGAAGAGAAAAATACCTGGAGAGTGAAGTGTTCATAATGCCTGATGGGAGGGAAGAGGGCAATTGTCCAGCTCCCTCACTACCCTGAATGCACATCTATTAACAACTTCTGAAGGCTGATAGGGATTTATTTTAGATCTTTAATCAATTAGGGAAAAACATCTAGGAAAAATTCAGAAGCAAATCACTTCTGTTTGTTAGGAGCCAAAGATTGCTTGGGGAAAACTATTGTCTTAAAGAAAATTGCCTTCTCTACATAACAAGTTAAATCCTGGATGTTTCATATGCAAAGAATGTGGGGGGCAAAAACCCATTTGTGAAGGACTATGATATTAAAGAAACAAAACCTTTGGTTTGAAATAAGCTTAAACTTAGAAATAAGCTTAACCTTCTTCTAATAAAGTGAAATTCTGGCCAACAATTAAGTCTCTGCATACTGCATTAACTATGTCTGGCATGAAAAGCAGGTACCCGGCTGGCTTACTGAGCAGTGTTTCCTGTGCTCTCCAGCAACTGACATCAAAGTCTCTGTCCTGGAAAAACGCTCACACATATCCCACACAGAAAGCTTTCACATGCTCAGGGATGTTTAATGGAAATGTCAGGATTCTGGCAGTTACTCCAATTAAATCATGAGCCTGGAGCCACACTCCCAAAACTAAAGAGGATTTATTTGAAGTTAACATTCTACATCTGGCACTAACCTGGGAATGGCCAACTCTGAGATACATAATTCATTGTCGTCCTTGATCCTGCTTTTCCCCCCAACCTTCTGGGTGTATCATCCAATGAAAAACATCCATAGCCAAGAGTCATCAATTATGTTCTCCAATTAGATTTTTTCACAGCAAAGCTTCAGCCATCTACTCAGTCTTTGAAGAAAATATGAATGGAATGTACTTTCAATTCCACACTGTTGCCTGCTCTTTGAAACTCCTTCCCCTTCTTTCTGTTCTCAACTATAAAACGTGTATACAAAATGTTTTATGAGTTGACAAGAAATCCCAATTGAAAACAAGCACAATAAGAAATGCACAACTTGTGTATCAGAAAGCTGGAGGTAATACAATACCCAACTGGTGTTTCCAAGTTTGAGGGATCCTTGGTGCTTTTCTGAGGTTGGTTGTTTTCTTGCAGATGTTTCATTACAAAAAATAACCCCACCCACACCAATCAAGTGCTCTATTTTCAAACTGGCCCAACCCACAAGAGAAGCTGGGTAAGAACTCGGTTCAGATGAACACAAACACCCTTCAGCAACCCTGAAGAACAGAAAATGGAAATGGGACATCTACACAATGTCTTCCAACAAACTGGATATCCATACACCTTCATTAAAAAGAATGCCTGACCACTCAACTCAATATAGCACAACCAACACAAGCTGTAAAAAGGATAACACTGCCATACATAAAAATCATCTCAAAAACTGCCAACAGACTATTACAACCACATGGCATCAGCATAGCACACAAACCAACTAAAGCCCCCCAAAACGTCCCAAACAAACCAAAGACCCAGCAGCCTTAGGGTGGGGAAACAGGAATCATCAATAACATACAGTATCAAGACTGCAACAGCGAGACTTCTGGTTGCAAGGCTTCAGCGGCGGCAGGAATCCGCTTCTCTGCGGGTCCCTGCTGTGCTCGCCACTGAGGTACCCCCGATCCAATTGGATTTGGGGGTTGTCGCTACCTTGAAGGGGCAGCGGAAGACAGAGGAGATCCGGGCAGGGGTCTGGGGATATTGCACCCCCCTTCCCCAGCCGGCTAGACTCCTTTTTCCTGAGGCGGTGGAGCGGCTGTCAGAAATGGCAGCCACAAAGGAAACTTCAACCGAATAAGACTGTGCGGGAGGAAGTTTTTTAGAAGGAGAAGTTTTCTTGGCTGAACCGGGACATTAAGTTACTTTTAAAACACCCTGGAAACCTGACTTGTGGATTGATACATTTGTTTGCAAAAGATTGTTACAGCGGTGAAAGTGCTGAAGGAAAGTTCACTCCCCTTCCTTACGGAGAAAGCAAACGAGCACAGAAAAACCTGCTTCTTTAAGGTAAAAATAAGCTCTTTGTTATAAGTGGGAAGGAGAGGACTAAAAAAAAAATCTTTAAAAATTTGTTGGAGGAGACGCCTTGAAGATTATAAGACCAGCAACTAACTGTAATATGGCTTTAAAATATATTTGGGGTTTTGCTCCAGGAGGAAAAATTGCAAAAAGAAGAAGAGGAAATAGTTTCTGTCTGTCTGGATTGTTTGATAACTTTGACATTTGGAAATTGTCATTTTAAGACTGAAAACATCTGGGTTGTTCTGAAAAAATTTACAATGGCACTATCTATTGATGAACTAAAAATGGAATATGAAAAATTAAAAGAAAGAGAACAAAATGGCAAGGATTTTTTGGGAGGTGCCTTCCACTTTTTAGAAATAGCAGTTTCTACATACCAGCAAATACTTGAGGAAGGAGGAGGAGAAGAAGAAAAGGAAGAAGCCATCTTTAATGGACAAAAAAGTTTGATTAAGAAAGAAAATAGGAAGAGAGGAAGGAAAAATGAGAATTTAAGATTCAATAAAACAACCAAGAAAAAGAAAAATAAGGTGAAAAAAAGGTACAATGTTAGAAAGCAATTGAAAAGAGAACTACAATGGAAGGGGAAGTTAAAAAGGTGAAGGTTAGGAGAGGGGGGGCAAAAAGACCAGACTGGAGAAGAAAGGGAGGCAAAAAGGGGGAAAAAGCCATAGTCTGAAACAAGATGCCAAAAAGAAGAATTTTTTTAGAGATAAGGGATAAAAGATAGTATATAATTAAAGAAAGATTCTGCAAGAGTACATAAGATAGTGTTGTAGTATTTGCATTTGAAATAGTCTACTGGAATATTATAAGATTTAACAAAATATTAAAATGTTTAATAATGATAGATCTCAATATTTAATAAAATATTAAAGAGAATGTGTAAAATGATTAATGCTTAGTTATTGTTTAATTCGTTATTGTTTCAATGTTATTATAAATTTACTATTTCATCTTCTTATTCTAAAATAATGTATTAATTAGAATTAGAACTAGAATGGAAATTATATAGAATGTACTAAGCAGAATCAGGATGGAAATTATGTATTATTTTAAGTGTTACTTTGGGGGAAAGATAGAAAGGCATCATACTTTAAAAGTGATTACAGGGGAAATTCTTTGCTAAAGGGAAGAGATAAATAGATGATTGGAAAAGAACGGACAAAAGATACAAGCATAACCATTTTGAAATAAGATGAAATAAACAAAATATAATTAAGAGAGTGAAAAGAAGGGAGAAGTTACATAGAAAATATAGAATGGTCAATAAGATATGAATGGTCTATAAGGTGAGCATGAATTTGATTTAGGTCTGTAAAAAAAGATGTAACCCGGGGCTAAGCCACTTTTCAAAATAAGTTTTATGTTTTGTGTTTTGGTTAGCTATGTTTGATTGTGAATTAATAAAACCTTGGAGGAATAAAACTAAAGGGAGAGAAATTTGGAAAAGACATGTACAAATGATAATTAAGGAGGTTTTATCTTTTTATGTCTTGTTTTATGTTTTGTATTTTGGGTGTTTATGTTTGACTGAGAATTAATAAAACCTTGATAGAAAGAAATATAATTGAATAAAAGTGAAGGGAGAAATAATGAGAAATTTGGAAAAGATATATAGGTGTTTAAATGGAAATGTAATAATTTGGAACTATGCTGTATAAATGTCTATATTCGATTGAGAATTAATAAAACCTTGATAGAAAGAAATATAATTGAATAAAAGTGAAGGGAGAAATAATGAGAAATTTGGAAAATATATATATGTGCTTAAATGGAAATGTGACAATGTGGAACTATGCCTTAATAATCATGTTTTATTTGCCTTGTTAAAACTTATAAGTCATTTTTAGAAAGGAGGTTTTATGCTTTTATGTCCTATGTTTTGTTTGTCTTCAAAAATTAATTTGTTAAAACAAACAAATAAAATTTGTTTGTTTGTTTTAACAAATTAACAAATAAATTTTTGAAGACAAACAAAACATAGGACATAAAAGCATAAAACCTCCTTTCTAAAAATTACTTATAAGTCATTTGTTTGTTTGTTTTTTTAAAAAAAGACTGCAACAGCAACTACATAGGACAAAAAGACAAAGGACTAGCAGAATACATCCATGAACACCAACTAACAGTCTGAAGACATGATGAAAATTCCTTAATTTCAAACATATTTAACTGTAATTCCAGCTGGGAGACAGGATCTTCTCAGACCAAACCAAGCTCCAAAAATTCCTGGAAGCCTGATATTCTGACAAATTGATCATCAATAGACACATAAACAACTTCTACATGCTGTGCAAAAGAAACAATCAACAAATCAAAAAAAACCCAAAAGACTAAAATATCTCCCCAGATATGCAGAGATATGACCAGATAAGCAGAGATTAACATCACTTTAACAATCAAGAAGAAAAAAATAATACCCCAATCAAGGAACTGGCAAACAAGCTAAGAGTAAGCATCAAGACCACTCCCACCAACACTGACCCGTAAACCAGTAAAATGAGAGCAACCCCATTCCTTATTAGCACTGATGATGTTACCTAATTTTGATAATAAACTGTCTGCAAGAAAACAAGCTCAGAGAGCACCAAGGACCCCTCATTTCAACCCTACAAATATTCTCCTTTATTGGTTTCCACCTTTGGTGGATGATAGAGATTTTCCCTAAGTGTAAAAAAAAAGTAGTACTTTAGATACTTTAAATATTTGAATAAACATTTGGTAAAAGGAAAAAACATTTTAATGAAGATGATTTCACTGTTGCTTCTGGAGTTACTATCATACTATCCTATACAGGGGTGGGATTCAAATTTTTTAACAACTGGTTCTGCGGGTGTGGCTTAGGTGGTGGGCGTGGCTTGATGGTCATGTGACTGGGTAGGCGTGGCTGGGTGGTCATGTTATTGGCTGGATGTGGCCAAATCAATATCACTCACATTGAGGCATGCATCTCCTCGCCTGGCCTCTCATGAGTGTGAGGATGCTGTAACAGTCATAAGTGTGAAAAATGGTCATAAGTCACTTTTTTCAATGCCATTGTAACTTTGAATGGTCACTCCACACAAGCAAAGTACCAGCAAAAGAAGGGAAAAAAACTCCAGAAAAGCCCCTGAAACAGGAAGTCTAGTCCTGCCAAGAATGTAATAAGGGTTAACAAAGAGGCAGTTTCTGTAAGCAACACCAGAATGTTTCCTTCCTGCCTTCCTTACAGGATTAGGCCAATAATTTCTTCTTATAACCAGTTCTCCAAACTGCTTAGAATGTTAACAACCTGTTCTAGAGAATAGGTGCGAACTGGTAGAATCCCACCCCTGATCCTATATCTCTATAAATTCAGTGACTATACAAAAACACAAGCTGACAAACTATTATTTTAACTAGAATAAAAAAGTAGGTCTGCTGGCAACTATTTGCTTTTGATCTTAATTTTTGATCAAAATTAAGCCATGCTCAAATTGAGGAGGCAATGAATTCAAAGGAAAGTAGAGTTAGAAAGTAAAACTGTTTTTAGTGTGACTGACATCCTAGCTAATTTTTAAAAATTTCATACAGCTGTAAATATTGCAGTCCTTTAGATTCATTAAAGTTGGGACCATTTCTTACTTTCAAGAAAAACAAATGCTGGTCTACATCTCATACTTGTAAAGAATCCATTCTAAGTTAGGCTTAATAAATTAGTCTTAGCCAGAAAGGTAATTTCCAACAGCTAAATCACTAAAGCTAAGAAAAACACCTTAGATAAATGTAGCCTATTTCCAAGACTGCAATTTGATAACTGTTGATAACCTTTAATTATGCCAAATGAATTTGTCTCTTAAAAATTCTTCTCAAAGATTAGTTTTAATTTGTTAATGAAAACTGTAAACAGATATTATAGGTTACATTATACTGAGTCCTCATGTTGCTGCACAATTTATTATACTGAGGTTTCTGTGAGATTATGTACCAGTCATATTAATATTGTTTATTTCTTTCTCTGAAAATACAAATAAAGTTTAACTAATTTTTGATGGGAAGCTCTGTATAGTTCTTCACATTTGGTCTATAACGGAGTATAACAGAAGTAAGGGGGCCAGCAATCAATTGTGCAGGTGAGGAGTGGTGATTTAGCCATTATCCTGATTTCTTACAGTAAGTGTTCTTCACACACAAAAAAAACATCTAGTTTCCTTTGCTGGATAGAAACTTCAGCTCAGCTTGTCAAGTTCTACTAAATTTACATTATGTAGCATAGGATTCAAGGAACAGCAATAGACAAATGGTACAGCTGGGTAGAATATTTTTTATTTTTAATATCTGAAAGTCACAGGAGATGGTGAGTTGATGACATCAAAGGGACCACTATTTTTAGGACTTTAGAATGGGGATTTTTGATAGTGTAAAAATTCTGGAAGCTAAATCCACCAATTGCTTGACCTAGAAAATATAAAAAATAATAAAATATAAAACTGTGCTACTGAAAATTACCATCTGCCACTAGCTTTCAGCAATGAATCTTTGAATTCCAAACTTTTCTTGCTCCAACCCCATTTCCCTAAGCCATATTTTTGTCATATCATGATTTGGAAAATGTGCATTAGCCAAAATAGCACCCACTTTGTCCTTAATTAAATGACAGTCTGGTGTCTGGATGAATGTTCTTCTGATAATACAAAATTAAAATAAAAGCAACCATCTGAGACTTACATTTAATACTTTATTATTACTTTTTGTAATACAATCAAATATTCTAGATTTTAGTAGTAAGACATCTTCATCTTTTTACATATGCCATTATTAGAGGAATAACATTACACCTTTACAATGAGCAATTTGAAGTCTGAAGCTGCCTATAATTCAGCAGCTGATCCTTAAATCATACAAAGAATGACTTTTGGGTTCTGGGATGTTGATTTGTTCAACAAACACAGAGGCAGGATGTGGGCACTTTTAGAACAAACATATAGTAATTGTTAGCATATAATGCTAACAAAGAGGAAGAAACTGTAAAGAACATGTATTTGTTCCTATTCTTGACACTGGTTGTTGGCTGTTTCATCTTTGAAATCCTTTGGTGTTTGATTACCTGGAAAATTCAAGTGGACTTGTCATTTCTGTTATAGTATTTTTTGCAATCCAATGAAGTAAATTTTGATGGGCTACAATTTCCAGATGAAATGCCAAAAGAGAATTATTAGACTTTTTTTAAAGCAGGAATTCACAAACCTCTGGCTGAGGCTCACTTGCTACTCTTAAGTGGCTACTAATGTCATCAAGAAATATAGAGCTAAGGACTACAGAATTTCTTCAGCCTGCTCATTTTATGTGTTCATCTATTGCTGCTGCTGCTGCTGCTGCTGCTGCTGCTGCTGCTGCTGCTGCTGCTGCTGCTGCTGCTGCTATGTTTCCTACCATTCTTGTTTCTCATAAAACAGAAAGAAGCAAGAGAACATAGGGTGACAATATCGTTCAAACTATTTCCCATGTAGTCACATGAGCATACAACCAGATGGGCAGGAGATGATCTTGAAAATGGGAACCGCTTTGCACACAGCTTTTTGCATATCAAAAACAGGACTTTGCCTATCCAGCTGACAGTCAGTATACCCAAAGGATAATTTTCAGGAAGATCCTCACAAATTATTTTGATTAGTTGCTGTTTCTCTCAGCCCAATATAATTGTTTGGGTGATAAAAATTTCCTTGCATCTCATGGAAAAGTCAGGATATGAGTTCACTAGTAATAGCTGCAATAATAACAACTGAATGGCTAACATAATCAGGTGCCATTTGTCAAACTCAGGGTTTTTTTTTCTCAGAGTTTGTCTGATTCACTGGGATTCACTTGTTTTGCATAGTCTTGCCTACTTCTTGTAACAAAGTTAATCAATAGATGATGTAAAAGCTTGTTTTCAGCCAGCTTATGACACAGCAGAAACATGGTGTCTCAGTGGCTTAAAAGATGCCAGAGAAGGTCTATACTTCAGCAGTTCAAGCCCTACTCCCATGTGATGGAGTGAGTTCCTGACACTTGCCTCAGCTACTGCCAACCTAGCAGTTCAAAAGCATGTAAATGCAAGTAGATAATAGATAAGCAGATAGATACAAATTGGTGAAAAGGTAACAATGCTCCATGATTCACCACATGCTCCACACTGTGGCATGATGAAATGCTGGCCACATGACCATAGAAACGTCTTTGGATAGCGCTGGCTCAGTGGTCTAGAAACAGAGATGAGCATTGCCCTCTAAAGTTGGCTACAACTAGCCAAGTAAAATGCTCAGGGACTCCTTTAGCTTTTATTCTTATGACCCAACCTGATGTTGATTTTGGCAAAAAGAGAATGGATGGCCTAAGGTTATACAACTGGTTTTTGTATTTAAGGGAGGACTACACTCGGGACACCCTCCTTCTAGGGCAGCATTTTACACATTCCGCTTGCCAGTACTATGGCAAGTACTATAAAGTACTATGAAAGCTGTATATAATCCAAAGTGTTATGGCAACAGGAACATTTGCATAAGAGTGCATAACTAGATCTCGTGGCTTTCTAGGGAGACTTTATTATCCATATGGATTTGACTGCTTTCTTGCAAATAATGGAAGCTACTCTAAAGTGTTGTTCCATTTAGCTGACAATGTTCTATTGTTAGAGGCAACAGGTAGCTTGGATCCTTTCCAACTCTATGCAGTGTTTTTTATTTGCCATTTCTAAAACTAGTACAAACTGAAACTGTGAGGCTGGGGAACAGATGTGCTACTTGATTCTATCTGATACTTGAAGCTGGAAATTCAGTTAGGGATGCCCTCAGGCATGCAGCCACCTCAGTGGGTCCATAAATCCTAAACTGAATGCAAGAAATCACATGTGTTAAGCATTTTCTTCAAATAGCTATACTGCTGTTTCAGGAATTTCTCCCAGAAGCATCAATATATCTACATTGCTTTACTGTATGAAATTTCTTTATGGTTCTACTGGTCATTGGGGTAAGAGAAATTTCCTCTTTCTGAGACTCCCAAAATTCAAAGAAATGTGTAGCCACAGTAGCCATCAGGCCCTGAATTGGTGCAATGAGAACAATGATGTTGCTATTCTGTTTTAATTATTTGCAATTTAAGAAGCACATTCTTGCCTAAGTTATGCTCAGTGCCTTTTAAAGAGACTTTGCAGTTGCTTATTTCATCTCTTAATTGCTTTAGGAAGCTACTTGTTACTGATTTCTTTGGATTGAAGAACCTTCCAAAAGACAATTTGTATTACTCTGGAGATTTTCTTTCCATCCTGAATGAAAGAAGCTCTGAATACGTTTAAAGGTGAACAAGTGAATCTTTAATTTTTGGAAAACAGCAAAAATGGAACTAGAATGTTGATTTTGAAAAGTTAAGCTAGATGGACTTGAAATAATATTTCCTGTGGGCTGTTTAAAAATTTATAAAATAATATATGAAGTTTTTGAAATTAATGGTAAGAAATCCTCCCATGGAAAAATTTTATTGACTAGAAAATAAACAGAGGATAAGAATAGATTTGAAGGCTGGTCACAGGGAATCAGAAAGAAATCCCAAAATATCTTTCTTTCTCAGGGACCATAGACCCATCAATACAATGAGTAATACTTTGCATTGACTGTAGAAAAAATTAAGGCTGTTTGAAGACAATTTACTCAGAAGTTACTTAAAAGATCTTGTTGCATTATAACAGAGGAAGAACAACAAATTTTATTGGAGAAACTGATTTGATTGTGGATTTGGAGTTTAAAAAATGCTGGATTATGCAAATAATATGAGAAAGATATAGAACTGGAAAATGATATCAACATGGATTTATAAATGAAACCAGTAGATGTTTTAATAATTAAAAGGGACATACCAATGATAAATCAGAAGAGTGACTTGGAAAGCCCTCATAATTTGGATTATGGAATTTGTGGAAGCAAGGAAACTCTGAGAAGAGATAAAGAGGAACTGCTCAAGCCTTTCCAGAAAGGAGACAAAGCTGATAGGAAATCATCTTGAAAGGACTAAAAATCAATTTTTTTAAATATGGAAATATTAATAAAGAGAATCTGTTTGATAACGTTTACATGTATACAAATACATACACATACTGGTTTCTGGTAGCTGTTAATGGGATTTCTTTTTGGGATTGTATGACAGGGCCTTAAAGATTTGTTTTTAAGTGGGAAGAGAAAACAAAGAGAAAATGATAACTTTGGACTATAAAATTGAATCTTTAAGATTAAAATTTATGATAGAATTTAAGAAGTTTTGCTGAATAGGATTAAATTATGTGTTCTTTTGTACTCTTGCCATTCATAAGGGTTTAGCTACTGAAAGAAGACTTTAAAAAAAACAAAAACTGAAATACTACCATTGAGATGTTAAGTTAGCCAGATTGTTTACCTTGTCTGGAGAGAGGAAGGAATCATGTATCTTCTGTCTTTTTTCCTTTTTCTTTCAGATTTCTTCTTTTTCTTTGTATTAGTTTTTTAATCTTTGTATTTGTAAACATTAATAAAATTATTTTAAGAAAATGAAATTAAAAAAGCAAATGTAGCCTGTTCTCTGAATTAAGAGACATGGTAAACATTTCTAAATACCAAGAGTATCTTTTTTTCCTCCAGTTGTGAATTATAGCAAGAATAGGAACAAAGGTTGTTGTTACAATAATTTTATTTGTTGGATAAAGGAACATTGCATCTCCACCGACAGACTTCTAACATTAGGATGAATACTTAAAGGGGTATTAAGATTTTAAAAATTCCATGTAATTTCTTAAAGGCCAATGCTAGATTAATAAATTAGCAATTTGATTAGCCCTTTTATATCTGCAGAAGAAAAATATTCAGGTTTAAATCCAGTCCAAATTATAAAGCACTCCTTTTGGATCAGAAATGTATATAAGCTCCCTCCCACATAACAAACAGACAAATGCCAAAAGAGGCAAAATTCTTGAGGCTGCAAAGTGGACAGCTGCTTTATGCAAAGCAATATCACTATTACTACAATTAAGCTGATACCTTAAAGGGAAAGGGTATTATCTATAATGGTCCCATTTCCTTGAAACACTGTCTCAGTTGATGTCTAACATTTTTTTTTAAGTTAAGGACTATATTTGATCTTTGAGCAGCATAATGACAGCTACATTGCATAAAAAAGCAGATCCACACATCATTCAACAATAGTTATAATCAGATGTCATTAAAATGTTTAATGTGACTATTCCACTTCTATTTTGTCAGTTTCTTCTTCTGAAAATATTCTAAAGTAATTTACCTCAACCTACAATCCATGATTATGTTTCAAAGGGTTTTGAGGATTTATGCTGCTCCTATCAATGGCAATTTCTTTGGTTTTAGTAGCATTACCATCACACTTGTTTCATTAATCACTATTTTATTCAGCTGGTATCCAGTATGGAAGAATTTTTTATCTTTGGAATGTTTTCCACCCAAGGCAACCTAAAATATTTTATATTTTAAAATATTTTAAACAAAATATATTTGAATTCCAAATAACCAAATAGACGTACAAAACGGTTTCATATTACCAAATTGGCCGTCTTCCCAGATGTTATGTTTAGGATGATACTATCTTCTACTGTCTTTGTTAGTATGTTTACATTCAGCAAATTATACAAAGACTCGTTTCTATATGTCAAATAGTTCCATAAATCTTAGTAATTCCAAGTTACTCTGATTTATTCTAAATTACGCCTTGAAAGTATTAGTTATTTAGACTTTCTTCCCATAAAAATGGATTGCCGGGGTTGGCTTTCATCTCATTTATTACAGTTGCTGTGACAGAAGTAAGACTTCCATTCTTGGAGATTATTTGTGAAGAATCAGAATGCAAGTTTCCATTGGTCAGGGAAAATCTGAACCCCATATGAATAGCAGGAAGACATCTAGAAAACTTCCATATAAAAAGATTCAGCTAATATATCAAGGAATACACAATGACCCCAGAGTTTTGCAAGCAAGAAGAAAAGATGGCATGAATTCCATAGCTAATTTAGAATTACCATTTTGCTCCAGAGATGAATGGAATTAGTGATTAATTTGTCACATTCAATTGCAAATTAAGATTTGAATTTTTAAAAGCTGTTTATAATCAGAGTTTGTCTCTGTTGAGAGCTAATCATACATAACATACACAACTATCATCAATTATATCTCTTGATTATGGGATACAGTGAAAAGGAAGTTCCAAACCATACAGTATGTATCTGCTATTTAGTGAAGATTATGTCTGATTAAATGTTCCAGTAAAGCATCATATCTATTGACACATTTTAATATATCCTTTAATCTATCAGCCAGCAGAGCATGGGATAGGATTACAAATTTATACTCAGAAGCCTTTAACAAAGCCCTCAGTTGTTCGTAACATAAACCCATTGTGGACTCTTCTCAGGAATCCTCTAAGGAATGGAGAATAAGCTCAAATATCTATATGACTGAGTAAAATCTGTAAAATACCAGGTATTTTTCTGTATTTACAGAAAAAAAAGTGTGATCTTTACCTTATAATCACTATATTACCATATACAGCCTCAGATTTATTTTCCTTTATACCGCTGAATAAACTACCAATCAGTTAAGGTAAAGGTAATGACAAAATTCAGAAAGGGAATTAGAGGACAATAAAAAATAATTACATCATTTTCTATTCCCATATTTTAGTGGCTTCCTATAGGTATAGAAAATTCTATGTTCATTGTGGAAAAATAAATGTATATATTCTATTGCTTTTTGGCAAAGAAATCCAGCAACTTAGAGAAAATAAAATCTATGCCAGTGAAGACATTTAACGGTTATATTTATAGATAGCATTATATAAAGATATGGTCTCACATATCTTGACTATCCAATTTATGATGACTTCATTGCAAAGCATTGACTGAGTTGATGGGAACATCAATCACTTGTAAATTATCACTTGAAATTACAGTCATCAAGTACTGAATAATGGCCCAAATCAGGCTATTATTGCTGACCATGCTGTATGTGGGACTTGCTACTTTACTTATTTTGAGGTTATATTTCTTTTGCTCTTAATTTTAGAATGGCTCCGGATGTAGCTCTCTGCCTGAACAGCACCCATTGCAACAAGTGTCTTTCAGTTCCAAATAGCTCTAGACGAGACTGCCTTAGTCATATATGCTTTATCAGTGGGGTCCTTGGTGCTCTCCAAACTTGGTTGTTTTCTTGCTGATATTTCATTACCAAACTAGCTAACATCATCAGTGATGTTTGGTAATGAAGCATTTGGTAGAAACATCTACAAGAAAACAACCAAGCTCAGAGAGCATCAAGGATCCCACAGTTCAACCCTGAGCTACAATTATTCTCTTCTGTTGGTGCTTTAACAGTTTCATGATTGAATTTGCTGCACTGTGCTCTAATTAAATTGCCTTCAAAGGACACACAGAAAATGCAGTCTGGTTCAGAATGTGCCAATTTATTGAGTAACAGTCAGAAAGGGTAGCACTATTACCAACTAACTACTTTTATTAAAAGGTGTAATCTTTTATAAGCTGCAGTTCACTTCATGATCTGAGTGCCTAGACTATTTTCGTATTTAATTTGGAGTAAGGTGAGACAGAAAAAGAGGAAAAGGTCAGTTATGCAAATGCAGGTTGCATATTACTAATACCTTATCAGTTAACAATTGTAATGTGTTCAAAACCCAAAGTCTTGGTGGATAAGCCAAATTTCTGAAATTGCCTGAAACTATACAATGTATGTGAGTTCAACAATTTCTCACTCAGTGGTGGAAATGGGGTCTATTAATTTGGATTGCTATTAAATAACCTGGGAGGTTGAAATATTTTAATAATACTTTCTCTTTGCTTTGAGTCTGGAATTCAAACTTGTGTCCATTAATTCTTGTGTGCAAAGTCTGGCCCATTTGTCTTAGACAGACATTTCGGCAAATATTGCATTGAAGGAAGACTAAATGAAGGCACCTGTAAACTTGTGTGATTACTTTTTGGGGACCATGATGGCATTGTTGGAAAATCTGGCATCCTTGTTTCTTGCTTCTTGTCAGAATCTACTTCAGGTTAGTTGATTATGCTGACTCTAAACTGCTTAGAGAGGGCTGTAAAGCACTATGAAGCTGCATATAAGTCTAAGTGCTACTGCTATTACATTTTTGCAAGTATGTGTCTGCCACTCAGAGTCCAAGAAAGTATACTGCTCATCTCTGTGTGTGTGTGTCTGTGTCTGTGTCTGTGTGAACTCATAATGACTGTCTAAAGTTTTCTTGGCAAGATATTTTGGACATGGATTGCTATTGCCTGCTTTCTAGATTGAGAGAGAGTAATTTGCTGGTTTCATGCTTAAGGCAGGGCTAGAACTTCATTTTCCCTGTTTCTAGCCTGATGCCTCAACCAGGAGAACAAGCTGATTCTCACAATGAGGGTATAGATTATTAGTAATGTGCTTGAGTGACTTAAACTGTGAGTTGTGGGTGACAATCAGTGGTGTTCTGTTGTGCTATTTCTATATTCTGTCTTTTTTGGGAATGGAACTATTGATTTGTCTATTGGTCTCATAGGATGAGTAGTTCACTTTCCTGATGCTTAGTTTAATTTCATTAGTTAAGTATCTCTCTCAACTGGGTCCAAAAATGTGGATAGAGCACTGAGTTTTGGTATGGAAGATAGATGTGATATGTTCTAGATGGAAGCTGTAAGCATGTGGCTATGCAGGGCAATCTGTAATTTTTCTGTCTAACCTGATGTTCATATGTCCATTATTAAGTTTTACTGAGACATCAAAGAAGCTGATTTGTTCTGTAAGTTGACAGAAGAGAAGAAGTTGTGAAGAATGATGATTCATTCCATGAGTCCAGAAAATTAAAATGGATTAATGCAAAGATACCCAGCCTTATGGCAGGATGCTATAATTTAGTGGTGATTTTCTCTTTGGCTTAAAGTCTATGATTGGGCAGAATGTTAGTCTATAACATCTCAACATCTATGGTGGCTAAAATTATGTTGTTTGTAAAATGTTTTAGAAAATGTATTAGCAAACCCTACAAGAAGCAAAACATGGCTGTGCTCCCAAAACATCTACTTAGCAGCAAGAAATACAAGACAACTATATAGAAAGATGTGCTTCAGACCAAATTATCTTTCAAAACAAAACTATTGTTTCAGGGTATTGAGAGAAACACAACTTTCTACACAGAGTTGCCTATTTTCTAAGATTGTTCATCTTGGTTTTTTCAAAAATATTTGGCTTTATTTACCATTATCTTCAGGAAATTGGTGGTTTTATTTTGAAAAGCATGAGGATTTTTTAAATATATATATAATACTTACTAAAGTTTAACTTCCCATATATGATTGACTGATGATATTTTGCCTTTAATTGTTCTTTTGTGATATGACAGCAAATGTTATTTGTAACATAGAAAGGACACTTTTTAAATATTTATGCAAGCTGATAAAAAAAGACTGTGTAATCCTCTTCCTTAAATATTTGTAGGTTAGTATTGGTGTATTTCAAGTTACATATAAGTAGAAGAGAACACAGAGAAAATGTGGTAGCCATGCATTAGAGAAGAAATAGACAATGCTAAAATGGCCATTGTAGCTTTTAATGGTGTTACAGCATCTAGCTATTCTGCAAAATGACATCACTAGGAAATCAGATACCCAAATATCTATTCATTTTGCTTAAAGCATCACACACTGTGTTCAGGTCACTTCGGAGATCCTGGACAACATTTTCAATACTTCTGGTGTCTTTTAGAATTTCAATGCTTTGGGTGTAGGGGTTGAAATAAACAGAAAAGGGACGGTTGATTGATTTTGCAAAGTCCCTGAAATAAAAATTTAAAAAGAATTAAATTAACTCTTATTTCTGCATTTACAGATAAGATCAAATTCAAACTGGGGCTTGTTTTTAAGGGTCATAGAAATAACTTGCCTCATCTTTTCTTTGGCTTCTTCAAAACTTTCTGAGACAAAGTAAGCTTCCTGGAAAGTTGTGATAAGGCATTCTTGCAAGCAGGTTGTCTTTGGATCAAATGTTTTCACATTGGCTTTATCAGACAGAGCATGCTGCAAAATACACCACATCAAATATTAAGTTACATGACAGAAACCGCAAGTGTTTCTATGCACTTCACTTCACATGATTCACCTAAAATTGTTTTTTCAGAATGTGATATGCATCTTAAACTTATCAATCTATTTATTATATATTAAGATTGCCTTCCACTCAAGTAATTATACCATCAAGAATATAGTGCTAGTTGCGTCAAGAATATAATAAGTTTGCTTTATGTATGAAAAATAACTTAAATCATCATACCTGAAACAAAGATCATTTTATTAATAAATACTTCAAGTATTCCCATACTATGGCTGATATTAGGAATTCTTCAAAAGCAGAAGCAATATATGGATATTTACCCATATTGCACATTCATAAAAATTATATTTCACCTCCAGTATCACATAATACCAGTTTGTTTCAGATTTGTAAAGATCTAAATAAATAATTGCTCTTTTTTAATATAAGATAGATTGATGGGCTATTAACAAGAGTGTTCACTGTATACCCATTTGTTTAAAACCAAACTGAGTGACATTTAGAAGACATGGAATTTTATGAATATACATTTTTTTTAGAATAAGATAAAGAACTGGGTGTGTATTTGGACATATGTGGAATATCGTACTCTGCTCTAATCAGTCCAGTTTCCAACTTATGGTAAAGGAATTGTTCTATCATGGAGAAAGTACTACTCAAATATTTCTTTTTAAGAAAGAAATATATTAAAAATTATGTTATTCTCACCATATGCCAATATTTGATATTTTTATATATGAAGACATGGATCCTCTTGAGAATAAAATTTGGGGGATTTTCCTTTCTGTATGTTCCATAATTCTTAGATTCCAACTTTATTTTCTTAAAAAACAACTAGTCACTAACCATTCTGGAACTTGATTTATAAAAGTGAAATGTATAATAATTCTTCTACCTATTTTCTTTTAAAAAAAATCCTTTTTTGTGTTTTTCCCAAGGAAGTAGACAAGGCAAATTTCTGAAAAATCTTGCCAAAAAAATTGCAAGGACTTGTCCGGGCAGTCTCTAAGAATTGAACATGATTGAACTATACCAGCTATTTGTGTTTTATTATTCCCAATGCCTCTTTAATCTTCCTTGTTTCTAGGTGATATTTTTTGATCAGATATTCTTTGGCTCTTCAGCTTCTTTTCTGTCATCTGTTTTAGTTTGCTTGCTTTTGGTTTTAGTATGCTGATCTTATTTTCCATCCTGATCTTCTATTTTGTGGTGCACTGTTTGGCTTTTATTTTTATTTTTCATCCAAGGTATTCAGTTATAACTGCAGCCATTCTATACACTAGTTGATTTGTTTCTTGCAGTGAGTTGGTGCTTATATTTGATATAGCCATATTTACATCTTTTAACACTTGTGCTAATTGTTTCTTTGGCACAAGCTTCAATGCAGGCAGCCTTATTCTGTTGGTTTTTTTGTGCTGTTCTAGATGCTCATTTATTCTTTACTTCAATTCTTCTTAGATAAAGAATTTGCTCTTTCTGAAGGGAAGGCAGAGGAGGAAGTATCTAATTTAGGAATGAAAGTTATAGTTGATCTGCTAATCTCTTTTCTGCTATTTCTCATTCCAGAGGTTGTTCTTTCCAGAACTGATGCATTCATTTCAAATAATCTCTTCTTGTTGGACTTGATTAGTAATAACAGGTCATTATTTCTTTGTTTTCAAACTTTGTATATATCTGTGATGGGTAAACACCAGTGGTGTGCCTCAAAAAAAAATCTCTACCAGTTCGGAGCTTGTTTTGGAGCTTGCTGCACACGCATGCACAGTGATCAAACAAGAAAAAAATCTGCCTTTGCTTCCCAGCAATTTGCCTCCTTGCAGCAAACAGGAAACAGTCTGTTTCAGTTTCAGTTTCAGCACAGCCAAATTAGCACAAGTTGGTTGGATCAACCTCCTGATCATCAGCTATTTCAGGCTGCAGGGATTGCCATAGCCTATTGACACCTCCACGTGCCGCATTTTCAGCCTCTGCATCCCGTTTTCAGCCTCCATATCCCATTTTCATCTTCTGTGTACCCTGTTTTTGGGCAGCAGGGATCAGAATGGGCCAAAAACAAGATGCATAGCCAAAAATGGGATGCAATGGGGTGTGCAGAGGTGGCAATAGACTGTGGCAATGTCATGTATAGCTGAACCTCATATTCCTGAGGGCACGTAAACCCCACAACCACATCAAAGTAATGCTTCACTGGAGGATTATTATATTTAAATGAAGTATTTAACATCTACATAGCTGCAGGAGAAGGTTATCCTTTTGTCTGCAAAACACCACCTCTGCTGAACAGAAGAAAATACAGAAGTTCTGACCCAATGCTGGAAGCTGTTAGGTCCATATGGGAAGAAATAAGCTGCTCCAATAAACTGTGTAGGTGGCCTTTCTCTGAAGAATCAGTCTGTGAGGATCCTTTGTTAGTTGGGGAATTACTGCTAGACAGACAGAGGAATCCATGTATTGAGGCAGTTGCATTGCTTGAAGCAGATGCTTTGAGAAAGACTTATTGTCATCACTTATTAAGTCAACCACAGCAATACCCCTTACTTGGAGCAGCCTTTGAAGCTTCTTCTAAAGCTGCAGATACTGCAGAATACAGCAGGCTATTATTGTCAAATGAGAGCCACCAGTGCCATATGCCAATGGCTTGACTCTATACCAGCTTCCAGAAGGCTCCTGAAAGCAATTTGAAGTGTGGATTTTAACCACTAAAATCCTTTATGGCTTAATACCTAGAATTCCTCTGGACTGTATGTTTCAAGTAGTAACAACCCATCCAGGTTTTTTTTAGAAAAACAAAAGAGTAAATTGAGAGTTATCCCCTAATGAGATGGTTCAGAGTACATTGCATGTATATTGTTATTCCCTTATTTAATGGATTCCTTTTCCTTAAGAGATGGCACCATCACAGCTTTTCAAACAGTCAAGGGAGGGCTTTATGTAACCCTTTTGATTATTGATGAATAAAGAAGTTATTCTTGATACCAAATTTTGTTTTGATGGATTATATATTGTTGTAAACCACTAGAAATCTGTATGAAGTCAGTAGTTAGAAAATATCAAAAATCAAGTTTTTTCTCTTTCTTTTCAAAAATCTTTGATCTGTCTTTTGACTGTGGAAAAGCCCTCTGGTTAAATAGGACAAAGAATCTATGTGTTTTTCTTCTTCCAGTCTAAGATTACTATTAACAATGTTTTGTTTGTAAAAAGCCCAAGGTTCAATTCCTGGCCATTTCATACTGAGGTGGGAAAGAATTGAGAGATATTCTGGAGAACTGGTATCAATTAGTGTAAATACTGAGCTGAGTGGATCAAGATTAAAGATAAAATTATGCAAAAGTGAAACTGCCATTTCCAGTGGCATATATTTTATAAATTGAAATTCGGAGTGGTACATATTGTGCTCCAGTGATAGGTGTACCATGATGCTACAAATTACAGAACTGCCACTTGAATAGAACAGGAAAATGTCTAAATTAATGATTAACTAATAATTTAAAAACATCTTTTAAAATATGTTAGAGACATGGAGCAAAAAGTGTTTTATAAAGAGGCATTCCTGTCTAGCTCGAGGGACAAAAATTAATCTTGAAGCAATATGCAATAAATTTAACACTGTCTGCAACTCTTTTCAAAAGCTGCATCTCTTTCTAGAATCACATGGCAGCCTTGCAGAACTCAGGCACATAATCCTGAGAAAGGATATGACTTTAAAACAGTTGCAGTTGTGTGCTGTGTGCATGCTCCGACATGCTACAAGGATTTTTCAGGAATTGAATCTGAAGTCCTTCCCACCCTTGAAAACAAAATTCTTTCTCGACATACCTGTCTAAACATGAAGCTTGAGTAATACTCAGAATTCAAATGTATACTAATAAAAATTGTGAACTTCTTCTAAGTATTGCATCATTGCAAACCAAGAATAGTCTTGAAAACTAAATGGATATGGGGATGTGAACTGATGGCTTCCTTTTCATTGTCCCACGCAGAAATATGCATGTAGGCATCAACAATTAATTCAGCATTAAGATATCTCATAAAAAGAATTATAAAATAGATTCAATTAATTAGCCTAAGTCCGTGATGGCGAACCTATGGCATGCATGAACAGGTGGCATGCAGAGCCATTTGTGTAGGCCTCAGCCAAACTTACCTGCACTGTGTATGGGCATGCCTCCCAGCTGATTTTCTGCCCATTTGAGACCTTTGTGAGACCTCCCGGAGGCTTGAGGAAAGCCTCTGAAGCCTTTTTGAAATCAAAAAACAGGCCTTCCCGAAATACCGGAAATGCCGAAACCAGAAGTGCCAAAACGGCCCTGTTTTTTAGACTCCAAAGGCTGCAGAGGCTTCCCTCAAGCCCCCGAAAGGGTGAAAATGGCCTCAAATGGGCAGAAAATCAGCTGAGAGGCATGTGCATGCGCAGTGCAGGTAAGGGGGGTTGTGTTGGCATGCGCAGGGGGCAGGGGGCATTGCATTGTAGGTGCTGGCATGCTCATGCGCGCTATCAAACATATGCAAGCTTTTGGCATACCACAACAAAAAGATTTGCCATCACTGGCCTAAGTGCTTAAACAGGAGCAATAATTCTAGACAACACTCAGCCACTCTAAAGCATGTGTCGCATATCTCTAGCCAAACTTAATGTTGTTTTCTATCCTGACATTTTACAAGAACAAAATGCTTGTAAAATATGGAACTTAGCAACAAAAAGTCTTGGTTATAATTTTTTTAAGACAACAAAAGAAAAAAGGATAACCAAATGCCAAAAATATTTATATAAGTAAACATTTGTTTGAAATCAAATTTAGATAAGGCAGCATATCCCAAAGCTATAAGCATCAGTCAGTCACTGCAGGTGCCTGTGTGTTAGTTTTCAAGCAAATTACATCTCCAGAAAAGCAATTTTATTCTCATTTATAAGACAAGCTTCCAGATATAAGTGTACTGCCTGAGCATGTATTCTACAACAGAAATCCAAAATGCAGATACATTCCTAAATCTAGATAACAGAAAAACTGATAGGCAATTTCAAAGCAAAATTCTGCCAGAAACTCCTTTGAGGATTGCTTTTCCAACATTGAACCTAACTGGATCCAGGATCCCTATATTAAGCTTGATCTCCCTGTTATTCCTCATACAACAGGAGCTGCTTCTTCAAAAAAACAAAGCAATAATTAAAAAACCAAAGAGAAACTATGCTATGTTTTTATCTGCCAATAGAAAGATCTCAGATAAAATAGAAATGATTCTAAATCGCATTTTTACAGTTGCTCTAGGACATGGGTGTCAAACTCAAGGCATCTGGGCCAGATCCAGCCCGCAGGGTGCTGAAATCTGGCCCATGGGGCCAGCCTGGAAATAGCAAAGGACCGCCCTGTGGTGTCTCTGGTAGTCAAAATGGGCCACAGGAGGGACACAGCTGTTGTAATTATGAAGCATTCAAATGTAACAACTGTATGCCTTTTCATATGCTGGAGAAACTGTATGCCTTTTAC